>JAGFMF010012014.1:1518645-1561724 GCA_019455555.1 Galemys pyrenaicus | reverse complement strand
TTCCTTCCTTCCTTCCTTCCTTCCTTCCTTCCCGCCCTCCCTCCCTCCCTCCCTCCCATTTACTTATTTATGCATCCAGTCATTGGGGCACAGGCCAGAATCACGGGAGGTGAGAGGATCCACCAGAGACAAAGTGGGGAGCAGGACAGGCAGATCTATTGAAACACACTGCTGAGGGGAGCAGTGGGCAAGGCAGGAGAGGTCTGCCACACCATGTGGGTCCCCTCCCAGGCTGGCAGCAGGGATTGAACTCATGCTGCAGTGGCTGTGGTTTGCTTCACACTGTGTTGCTCGACACACCATTGCGCCACCAGGAGTGCCCAGCTATATGTATTTTTAAATCTCCAAAATAAGTCAAACCAATGTATTAGGATAGTTGCTTCTGGAGAATAAAATAATCAAAAGTTGTTTAGGAGATAAAAGGAAATTTATTCAATAAAGCTTCTGAATGTCCACTATGTGTGAGGCATTATAATTTAATGACCATGAAGAAAGGTTTGTAATCAGATTACATATTTTCAGTGTACATTGATATATCTAAATTGCTTAAAAAATAATTTCCATCACTCCCAGTAAATAAGCATTCAGCAGCATTCTCATTGTTGTTTACACTATTAATTTATTGGATAACTTCTTTTCTTGATTCTGATCTCTTTTAAACAATTAAAATTGAAATTATCAAACACTGAATTAATGGGGCTTTATTACAATTATTAAAATTCTACTCAGCTTCCTCATTCATATTCTAAATACTTTGAAATCATTTAATTTTTCTTTATTGAAGGAGGAGGGTTCTATTTCCCAGCTACTTAATTACATTAAATGATTTCCTTTGGATCCTATTCAATTTTCTTTTTGCTTTTCAAAATGGGATGGCTCCGTATTGGTAATAAAGGCCCCACAAATGCTGAGAAGTAATTGTAATGTTAATATCAGCACTGCAGCACTCACATGTGGAGACTTTGGTGCAGAGACTGTGCTAAGATGTGTGTGTGTGTGTGTTTGTGTGTGTGTGTGTGGTCAATGTATCTTCTCAAGTACTCCTCCTATAACTTTACACAAACCTTTCAAATCACATGGCTTGAACTTTATCTGTGTGGACATTTCCTGACAGACGAAATCTTAAGCTCTTCTCAAGGAAAGCTAAGCTTTTCCTCATTTCTATTCAAGTTTCCATTATCTAACTTGAATTTAAAACTGTCTGTCAACAGACAGGAGAGGAAACTAATAAGGGGATCATCTTGGTATCTCTAACTTCAAGGTGAGCAAACCAGAACAGCTTGTCTTAAAAGAGATATAAGTATGAAGGTTTCTCCCCTTGGGAATAAGAGTGAAAAACTTGAAAGCAGAAGGTGCAAATGAATGGGAGAAATGGACACCAAAGTAGGATTTCTTCAGGAGCAGAGCAGCCATACCCTATGAGCTAAGAGGATGGTGTGTGAAGATTATTTCAATCATTTATATTGTACCTATGCCTGGGAATAAAATTACCCCTCACCCCAGGGGAACCCCAGGAACAGATAGGTCTTACTTACAGGTAACTACTGAGAAGGGTAAGAATAATGATGATCACTGTCAACACAAAATAGAGGCAACCAAAGATTCTTTCAGTCTTTAGATACTGTGCTGAAGATTTCAGTTTTTTGAAATATGACAATGAAATGTGGTAGGTGATTTTTCATCCCCATTTTACAGATAATTACTGAAGCCCAGAAGAAAAAGAATCAGAGTAACAGTTAGTACTGCCTTAGTTACATCACCTACAATGAATTCAAATTTACCTGTCCTTGTAGTCCAATAATAGGGACTCATACCTCATTCCACAGATGATGTGGCAATGGTGGCTACCAACCCTGAGGATTCCCAATTCTGACTCATTTGGGCACACAGAACTCAGCTAGCAGGTGATTGTGGAGACCTACGCACATGACTCAATGACAGGTTCACACCTCCTTCACTCTGGACACTCCTAAAATGTTCCTGGGTTCTGTTTCCTGCCTGTCCTTTGAGAAAGACATCAACAAGTAGCAGGTGTAGTGGGAGGGTAAAAGGAGAAGTTTGAAGGTTCTGTTATATTACAGGATAATCAGATTCGAGAAGGGAGGCATTTTTAAAAAATTAAGACACAAATCGCAATATAAGTACAAATATAAATACCAAGAAAATTTTATAATCAAAACAACCTCTACTCTCATTTGTCACAGTTATAAAAGAAAATATGTATTTAGAATAAATGACTTTGGTAGACAAACCAGAGATAAAATGTTCTCACACAAAACCATCTCTAGAAGAGAGCTTAGATTTCAGGAAACCAAATGTATGTGTCTTACCTGATAAAAACCAGTTTGACCTTTGATGGAGCAGTTTTAATAATGGCAGATGCATTTTGGTGACTTCTTCCATATAGGATCTGATTATTGATCTGGGTGGGAAAAAAATGAAATGCACTTGTAAAGGTACAATATTTTATTTTACATAGTAAAAGACATATCCATATGTATATACAAGTATATATTTACATGCTTAAATTAATGAAGCCCATGCATTTTTAAGTGGGTACATGTAGAACATTTAATGCTAAAATTCTAAATACTCTTTGTAGGACCCTGATTAAAATTACAAAATGATTAAATTCTCTTACAATTCAGGTTTGAGTACAGCTAATAAATTACACACAGTCCTTGATCATTTTGCTAAATTTCAAGAGAGCAGTAAACTATGCAAAAACTTTATGATGATATTTCATTTCCTACAGCTTTTCCAGATTCCTAGAAAAATGTGGAAAACAGACCAAACTGTGGTAGTCATCACAGCTCTGGAGGGTCCATTAAACATGATTTTGTAAACATGTCAAGGTTATTACACAGCATAAATTTTGTTACTGCAGGAGGTAAATATTATATTCCCATTTTAAGGTAAGATTTAGATGAATTATAAAGAAACATTTTACCATACATAATCAAGCCATCTGCTTTTATCTAAAATGTGCTGGAATTTTTACCTTGATTAGGTTCAACTAAATATGGTCCAAAAACATTTGCATTTAAATTTTTTTCACTCCAGATTTTTCCCGCTGACAAACTATAATGACAGTCATAATCAACCTTTTATTTCATTAAATTCATAACAGCTCACACAATTCTGGCTTCCTCCCATCCCTCCACCCCAATTGCTTGAATAAGCACTTAATGATCTATATGCTACTATCGCTATTCAATTTAGTCCTGGACAATTTCTATTTTTTTAATGGATGGTATAGTATACTACAGAAGACCTAGTAAAAAGAAGTTTATGTTTTTGTAGTTAGCATCTTCTTTTTCTGTCCTTGATGTCACTGAAATATTGCATTTGAAGATATACCTGATAAAGGCATCATTTTTGTCCTAACAGTTATGACAGTGGGTATAGAAGTGAATATTATAAAGGATAGATGAAAATATATTTGTAGCTATGTAAAATGAAGCTCATTCATTCACCTTGAAGTGGAAAAGTTGGGATTCATATAGTCTGCTTCAAAGACTAAATCCAAGCTATGCCTCATTAGACTATGGTTTTTGCTCACTAAAATAACTGACACAAGGTGACCTGAGATAAGCAGCCTGAGGGTCTTGAGTAATGCTCAGTTTCTGGTATGCAACTTAGTCCCTTCTATGAATCTTGCTTCATGTCAAATCATGTACTGCCACCAATGTTAACCATGAGGCAGGATGGGCCTAGGATTTCCATGACTGCTGACCCTTTACTCACTTCTTGGTATGCAGCCACATCATATCTGACCATGTATAGCTGCCAAAGCTGCAAACCTACCCTGAACCCTGGAGAAACTACAAGTGTATATAAGCCCTTTACTTTCTACAAACGGGGCTCATCCTTGGGATGTGAATCCACAGAGCCAGCACCAGTGCAATAAACCTGCTTCTTTTAGCCCTCTTGTCCAAGTTTCCTTCGGCCATATAACATAACCTCCTAGAAATTCACTGAGGTCCATAGTGTTATTACTATGTGCCTCATTTTACTCTTTTCGGAAAGGAATCTAAGCACCTATAATAAAACTGTTGAGAATATCTTTAAAGTTAGTTTATAGTAGTCTTGATAACCAAATGATTTTATTTTTCATGTGCTCAAAACAAATCACATTTTTGGTTATGGCATTTGCCTTTAAACACACACACACATAAATATATACATAGATTTTTTTGTGTGTGTGCGTAGAATTCGGATGGTGGCCAGACGTACAGGTCAGGGGATGGGGCAGCAGTGAGAGGGCTCACCAGAGACAGAGTGGGGAGCAGAACAGGCAGATCTACTGAAATATACCATTGAGGGGAGCAATAGACAAGAAAAGAGAGGTCTGCTGTGCCATATGGGTCCTCTTTCTGGCCCAGGATTGAACCCAGGCCTCAGTGGTAGTAGTGTTGAGACTGAACCTCTTGGCAACCAGGGAGCCATGTTTTAATATCGTGTATTTAAAAATGTTCATACACACCATATGATACTATAATGATGGATACATGTCATTATTTCATTCATCCAAACCCACAGAATGAACATCAGAGTGCACTTTAATGTGGTGGATCAGTAAAGTTTCATTGATTGTAACAAATAGACCACTCTGGTGGGAAACGTTGCTAATGAGGGAGACTGTGGGGGCAAGGGCTACTAGGACAGCTTTTCACCTTCCTTTTATTGTTGTTGTTGCTCTAGAAAAACAAATGTTTTCAAAAATTTTGTGTTGCTCCAGAAAAATACATTTTTAAAAAATGTTCCTACCCTCTAGATTATATATTTTCTCTTATTACCTTCATGTTATTAAAATCTATCTTCACACCTACTTTAGTTGCACAAAAGAAATAGTTCATGACCGCGTAATCATTAAGTTAAAAGCATGTTTAATGACAGAGAATGTACTAAATGGCAAAGCCTGGTTATGAAATAGTGTATCTATTTTTTGTGTAAGCATATTCTTCAATATCTTTTACAATGAACTACAAACACGGATTGCTAAATTTGAAATGTTTGATTCAATTGATTCGATGTCTGGCATCAGGTAACCATTTGCTAATGTCTTCCCCACTGTGTCAGGCCTCCGCATTCAAAAAGTCTTTCCTAAAGCAGGATCTCGCTAACTTTCCTGTCTTTGAAGTCTATGGCAGTGGGTTTACATTTTTTCTTATTGCATTTATACTCTGCCTGCCATGGTCATGTCAATCCTCATGGGAATCCTCATGGAGGGAAGCAGACATGTATCGAACGGACCCAGACTCCTCTGAGGGCATGCACCTGTACCTTTTCTTGGTAGCCCCCACTTGCCATGCCAAGTATGCTCAGTGACAGGGGTGCTCGCTGCACAAAAGTGGCACTTCCATCAGTCAACCTCTAGTACCCGTCTCAGAGGTGGGCTCACATGCCCTCCCCGAGCCCTTCAAAGTGGTTTAAAACTTTTTTTTGAGCATATCAAAAATTGAACTGTTAGAACTTTATGGCTATGCCTGCTTTTAAGCAGCGAGTCTCCATTTTCATAAACTAGGGAACACATGGTACTATTCTTCTGTGAAGGAAAATTATAGTCCAAATGAAGAAAGCGGGTCATTAATTTTAACTTACTTAAGAGTAGATTTAAAGTTATGTCTTTCATGGTGCTGTTGCTAAATACTCAAAGACTCCAGTAGTGGAGACTTACAGCAACTTGCTTGCTATTGATGTTTTTTCCAGTGCCAACAACTGGGGTGTTTACTACTAAGGCTGCTGCTCCCTGCCAATGTTCAGAGGCCTCTGGAGAAACTCTGGAACTCAGTGGAAAACAGGCAAACAGACCAAGAAACTTAAGACAGAGTGAAACCTGATTTAAAGGATCAAATCTAGAAAGCAAGCACAGACCTCTGGATAAGAAAAAAGAATCCAAGACAAAGACTCCTGACCTCAGATGTGACACATTACCAGAGTCTTAGTTTGAATTTTATTAGATCTTATTTTATATAAAATAATCTGTTTCAATTAAAAAATTAATTAAAAAAGACTAACTACATAAGTAGTTTTTATATTTCTTCTTCAGTTAAAGAAACACTCCAGAGAAAATTCAGTAAGTAATTAGAAAGAATATAATGTTTTTATGCACAATTAACGATAGACTGTCACATTCTATTTTGGAGAAGCTGCTATTCTTTAAGGGCACTGTTCTTTAAACAACAGATGTAGGAGGTCTTCCAACTATAGCAAAGGCAAAAAGAAAGCATTCTATACTCCTGGAAGTCTTTCAGGTTAATTCTACTTAATATAGATACCATTTACTGAGTGCTAAAGCTCTGCCAAGCTTTATGCTAAGCCCTTCCACTCACAGTATCTCATTTAAATCTCAGATCAAGGGGGAATTATCTACTTTCACCAGAAATGAAATTAGAACTTGGAAAGCTTGAGCAATAATTTGTTCATTATGATTTAACTAAATCACCAGTTATTCCCTGGAAGTCTGTAATCCCAGGGGACACTTAGAGGTCACATCAGCTGTCTGGCACACATAAAAAAGTCAGACGATTCCTTGGTTATCTTTATAAAGAGTTCTATTAAATAAACTCTGAGTAACAACAGAGACATGCTTGTCGCTTCCCATTTTAGGTCTCAAAGTTCTGATTAACAGATAAAAAGATAGGCTCATTAACTTTTATCCCAATGCTAAGATCTTTGGCTCCAGGAAGATACTCTACCAAAATAAGCTCATCTTTTCCAGAGTTCTGAACTTTCAGTTCAATGAAATGTCATCAGGAACAAGTTGCAACAGCTCTATATACTTAAGACAGAACTCCCAAATGAAAAATATCCATATTTGCAAAACTTGTAAGTCATCTTAGACCTGAATTTTCATGGTGATACACATTTCCCCTCATGGAAATATGAATGCCCACATTGTATGGATTATCTTATTCAGTCAGATATGGTCCTTGCCCTCAAGCGGTCTTAGAAACAAGTAATTGCTTTACCATAGGATGGATATAGGCAGTTAACAAAAACAATAAAAATGACAATTTTGCTTTTTGGAGGTGAATGGTTAGTCTTGAGGAGTAGCAGGCAGAAGCCAACCAGACACTGTGGGAGGAAGTGAGTATCAGGAAGGGCCCAGGACTAGGGAAAGCATACGAAAAGGTATGCAGGTCTTTTTGTAGGAACTACAGGTATTTCACTACAGCTTTTGGGGATTGAAGATGGAGGTGAGGGCAAGAAAATTAACAGAGAATAGAGGTAACTAGATCCTGTTTAAAGAAATCTTGTAGAATATTTTCCTTCCAAAAGTCTTGGGCTCCAGTCACTGCTTCATTTTGATAGATTGCAGAAAGACATACCATGCTTGGAGACTGAATAGAAAAGGAGACTAAAATTCACATGCAAACACAATTTCACTATAATCAAAAAGTACTACTGAATATATCATTATTAAATTTTTTCTCAAAGGGACAAAATAATAAACATCAAGCTCCAATAACTTAATACTACTTTGGCAAAGGAGGAGGTTTTAAGAACTAAGTTTAATGCTGAACTGAGGCCTTCTGCAGCTCGAATTTAATCTATTTCTTGTGAAGAACAATGTTCCCAAAGGAACACATTCATTTAAAAGGCTTAAGTGTGAGAGATTTATTTTCTTTCAAAGAAAACTAATTAAATTGAAAATGCCTTGGAAAGGCAAACTTTAAATTTGTTATTTCATCTCTAAATTCCCATCTCTAAGTTTGATATTTTGTGGAAAATAAGATATTCCTTTGGATCCTCAAGCCTGACAACACTGAAAATAACTTCAAGAAAGTGAAGTATAGAAATATGTTTATGTGTTGCTATAATCTTTAGTATTGAGTAGAAATTGCCCCAACTTTCACAGGTTGATTCAATGGAAAAAGGAAGCAGATGCCTGAAGATAATTTCCTGAAGGAACACATGAATGCAGGACATTAATTCATTAATATTCAGCAGAATCATGTTTTCCTAGGGGGCTGAAGCATGACAGCCTAACTCTGTATAGCAGTGTCAGTCACAGAGGACTACAGCTCACCACCCCAATTGCTCTTAATGAGCACATCTTCTTGTAACTCAAATTGGACAGAATGCAATGGAATACTTAAGGAAGTAAACCATTTATGGGAATTCTCCAGACTCAGATAGCTACTGGTTATGCTGTAATGAGCGGGGAGAATATGCTTTGAAGAAAGGAAAGATGATGTACACACAGCCAAGATCCCACATCTGCTCTCTGTGTGTGGCTGACCCTTTATCCAGCACCACATTCTTCTCTTGACTTTCTGACTTTTGAATTTGGCGGCACACTATTTTCAGAAGCTACAAAAATGGCACTTTAGTTTGGATATGGGAAGATCCTATTTGGGACCAAATTACTATACTTATTTTTGTCAGGTTTGATTAACGAACCAAATTTTAAAACAAATTTCTTAAGGCATTGTAGCTTTACACTAAATCAGACATTTAAAATTTGATATGGTTTGACATGTATGAAGTCAATGGTCAATTTTTTATTTTTAGTGATTTTTAACCCATGTCTGTTAATAAAAATTGAATGAAAAATTTTATTGCAATTTTGAAGTCCTTTCTGCTTATGTTTGTACAGTGGGATGTTTTAAAACAGAAGTCCATTTTATTACTTCAACTACACACACACACACACACACTATAAGTAGACTACTTAAGTATTATCTAAAAAAGTCCTAAGATGACCTGCTTTAATTTAATAGAGAAGAAGCTTAGCATATTAATTACATGAATGTAAACAGATGCTTCATTATGCTTTAAATACTCTGCTTACATAATTATTTTATAAAACTACTTTTGTCCAAAGAGTGAAACGATAATGATCAAATCAAACTACAGTCAAACCATCACAAATTCTGGAGTATTGAGGGCTCTGGAAATTGGGGCAAAGGGATATTTTACTATACAAGGTCTCTAGGGGCATAATTATTACATTAAGAGGTATATTTTATAAAATTACATCCATATATGTTAGTAATCTAAAAAAGTCAATCTAACAGAAGCCTTTTCTATAAATTAGAAATAAATTTTTATTTTATTAACGGATGCATAAAATTAATGGCTGTTTCTAAGCATTCAACAAGCAGCGTGTAAAGGATCTAATGTGGGGACTAGAGTGGTGGTGGTAAGTTTTCCTATGAACCAAGCTGTCTGTGCCTGGGTCTACCATTTAACTATGACTCCATAGTTTCTTTTACAAAATAGACATTTTTAGACAATAAGATCTGTTTTTATCTGTAGTTCTATGTCTTTACCCCCGGCAAATACAGGAGTACTCACGCTATTTATTTTTAATGGTTCTTAAATAAACACATCTTACAGATGCAAAAGGACATGGTTCAGTTTGGGTTATCCTGCAGGTAAAAGCTATGAAGATGGAATGCACATCCTCTCTCCTGAAGGGCATGGGAGTCAGACAAGACACAGCTGTACATGCTAGCCCAATCAATTGTGAGCTTCTAGTGCCACCCACACTGTGCCTTCTGGCTGCTCTGTAACCTGACAAATCACTCCAATTCCCTGCACAGCATTATCAGCACTCTCTTCCTACACTTGCATTGTAGGGAAGATTATAAATAAATCCTATATTCATATGACAGCACCATGCCCAGGCCTGTGTATTTTGTGGGGCTAATTGCTTAGGGAAAGTCAATACTCTAGTGCAAATCTCATTCCATTCTACAAGGTAATTATATGCTAATGCCTTTTGAAATTAATTCAGAACCTCCACACTAGCATCACAGAAAGGGCGAAGCAGCAGAGATTTAATCACGTTATCTTCTGGGAACTTAATGTAAGGTTTCTTTTATACATGAACTGAGCCATCGATTGACAGGAGTTGCTGACTGCTCTTCCACTGTGAGGACACACCAACAAGACTGTCGGCAAAGACAGTGCCCAGAACAGTCACGGGCAGGGCTCCTGTAGGGAGGAATAGTTTCTAACTTCAAAGAAGCCACCATGTAGGCTCAATCAAAGAAGTCACAATGTGGGTTCTTTGTGCTTTCTATAAGCTAGCCTCATCTCAGACCAACTACAAATAAAAGAAGGCTGTTAGCAAAGTAAATAAATGACTTACAATAATGACAAAGTAATGAGAAACAATCTGAGCAAAGGGTGGGGTTGTAAAAATAACCGAGACATGGAAAATTTTACCTCAACTGAAGAGAGAGAACATAAAGTAAATGCAGTGTGGGTGGGTAAGCAAGCACACCAGATCCGCTTCCCCCCAGAAATCTATTAAGTACAAGCAAAAACCCCATTGTAAAGCAGGGTCTTTCTACAATCTAATGCACTGCATTAGCTAAAGCACAGCTATTGTAACTCTGACTTTTAGCTTTCCTGGTACTCACCATTAAATCAATTTCCTATTTTCTGTTCAAAAGTACATTGGATTTGATATTATGTTATATACAAATTCCCCACACATCATAGAGAAATGATTGAAATATTTTCTCAGCTATAAAAAGAAATCAGGGAAATGTTTCCCACATGAATTTATTTTCCCATCATTCCTAACGTAGAGCCAAAAGACAAATGAGAAGATGAGTTAGAACTATTTAAGCATCCAATATGTGCATTTTTCTGGTCTTCCAGCTTTTTAAGATACTGTAGGGAGCTATTGAGGAATAAGACGACTTCTCTCTGGGACATAAGTTCTGAGATAATGTATTCATACAAATAAACTAAAAATATTTGAAATCTACAATAAAATAGTATTTATGATAAAATCCTTTGAAATGTATTAAGGTATAATAATGTACAGGGCAAAACTTGCCATACTTTTCTCATTCATCACAACCCCCTTTGAGTTTGATGTGTACAATCACCAAACTATAAGCTCTATGAAAACAGGACCATGTGTTTTGTTTGCTAATGTAAAATCAGCACCTCACCCATACACTGCCTCCTACACGGCAGATGCACAATAAGATACTGCTGAATGAAGAAATGATTTCCATTTGAAAAATGAAGTAACTTAGGCTTATAGAGGATATATAACACTGCACAGGTACGTGGCACTAGGATCTATATTCCACCATATTTTTGTTAATGTTGTTATTTACTTTTAAATAACAGAATCATTGGGGTGAAGTTTATCTCTGCTCACTCCATCTCTGAATAAAGATAATGTTGCTGAATAGTAAATAAAAGGACCAAACCCAGAAAGTAAATAGAAGAAGCAGTCCTTTATAGCAAGATATTAATATTTTGCTTCACCTGGGAGAGCTCTTCTAGCCTCTAGCTAGCAATCAGATACCTGAAGTTTCTGTCTGTGAGGAAGGAAATGTGATTGAATCTACAGTGACCTATGTGCCATGCACTATGTCAATTTTCCGAAATACAAGCTGAAAGAATTGGGGTATGTCTTCTAAGTTCAATGCTCACTGCCCTGCACACAGTGTTGCATTCTGGATATAACCTATAAAACACTCTCATTTCTCTGCAGACACAGCTCATTTGTTACCTATATCTAATAAAATGTCAGACAGAGAAATAAAATACCAGAGCTCCTGTTGGTCTGAATCCCATAGGACATTCAATTTTGAATCTTAATGAGGTAAAGAATAGAACTAGAATTTTCATGTTCCAAATTACAGCCTTTGGAATATTCTCATATAATATGCAAGACAGGAAATCGGTGTTTCAGTATATATGCACAACAGAGTGACTTAACATACAAGATTCCCAAAGACTAGAGCATCATAAATCAGGATTCTCATTGATCTAAACAAATGGGGTTTGGCTGAAGATAACCAAGGGGAACAGAGTGTACTTTACTGGCTAGTCATGGATCTTGGAGTCTGGGTTCTTATTCAAGCTTAAGTCACTCAGTTCTATAATATTAAGCTAGTAATTTTTGCAATTTTTACATACATCCATATAATGGAGATAAATACGGCACTTAACTTGCAGGACTCTTAAGAATATTGAATACAAATGTGTGGAGCTAATTGGTCCAGTGCAAATAACTCTAAATTAGCTCTTACTTTAATAATTACCACCAACACTACCATAACTTTATCACCTCTGAAAATGTCTCTAAACAATAGCCAAAGGAAATAAACTTGAAGCAATGAATTATATTGCTTAATAAGAGACACCTTTGATTTTCTTTTATTTATTTAATGATTATAGTAGTTACTACCCATGTGGGTCCCTTTCATGATGCCATATTACAGAAGAATAAGAAAATAATTCCAGAGTGACTTTGCAGAAATAGATTTTTAGGTAGGGAAACACTTGGCACTTGGAATAGAGAAGTGATGCTGATGATCTTAGAATTGTGTCTGACCAGCTTTGGCTGTGGATATTATTAAACCTGCCAAACTCTGGATGATTGTGAATTCTATTCTGACTCAGGCTCTGAAGAGGAAATTGTAAAATGCAAAATCAGTAAGCAGTCTGACACTCGAGGCTTCTGGATTCAGTTTCCCCAAATGTCCAAGGGTTGGAAGTATTTCATTTAACAGGTTTCGCAGCACACTGGATAACAAAGAGCTGAGAAATCAAACCAATGATATTGAACCCCAGCACAATCATTTGCTATGTGACGTTACCAATAAAAGAGGTTATGATAGCTGGTATTGAGTAAACATTAGCTGTTGTCATTTTTTTATTTTGTAGTGCAAGTATCTTTTCATGTCTGTTTTCTTCCTCTGGACTGTGACTATTTGAGTGAAGGGACTGGAGGTATTCATGTCTTTTTCTGTGTCTGGCACTAAGGAACACTAAAAAATGTTAGCTTAAAGAATGATTGAACAAAATATCAAACTAAGATAACCTTAGAGAAGAAGTCCTGAGTTTAAGGAAAATAAGAATAACCATTCTAGATTACTGAAGAAATCAGCTAGAGAGTAATCGGCAGAGCATTAGTCAACTCCCTAGCTTTTCTTATCTCTATCCTGTTCCTAAAGAAGGATCTACTGGTTCGGGTCTTCATGGTCATCAGCAACTTCAGATATTAACCCTTCTTTGACAACAAGTTCACAATTTTTCCTTGGTTCTAACATTTTCCAAAAAAAATGCAAACAGTAAAAACAAATGTCATATTTATGATTACTTCAAAATCCAAAGGGAAATTTTATGAATACTAACAAGACTGGATTAATACACAATCAGTTCTGAACTGTTTTAAGCTGAAAGCAAGCCCTATCTTCTTTTACTGTTTCCAAGAAGTTTTATTTAAGAGCTTCTAAATTATTTTAAGAGATAAATTTTTACTTAAGTAGCAAATAAATATTTAAAAGCAACAGTATGATCAGTATTCTTGCTTTGGAAAGTGATTCTAAATAGTTGAAGAAAATATAATTTGTCAATATTCTTCCCCTTTACCTCAGTTTCTTGTACTTCACCAAAAGAGAAAGAAAAAATAAACCCGCCTCACCTCTAATAGTTCATCTCCAATGCGCATTCGTCCATCCATGGCAGCAGGTCCTTCTGGGTTAATTCCCACCACAAATATGCTCATACGTGACCGATCTTTATTACCGGCAAGACTGAGTCCCAGTCCATTCTTATCTTTCTCAAGTTCAATAATGTGCAATTCTCCAGACAGATCTGCATATCTTTGTCTGATTTTTTCTATTAATGACAACAACAACAACAAAATGGTTTAACAAAAGTATTTGCTAAAGCAGTTGAATCTATATTATAAAATGTCAGCATTTTACCTTTATTGCATTTTTATTTCGATGAATGGCTACTTTTCAGAATGAAACACTTAGGTTATTCATAACTTTATGTAACAGGTTACAGTTAAAAATTAATTTCATCTCCATATAAAAAGGCTAGTTCACCCATAAAACCTCCAGTTGTTCAGTTTTACAGTAGTGAATTGTATAATATTTGAGTACCTCTATCAGGTATTACCTCTGTACTGTAACTACCACCACAGTCCACTGTGCTTCTTTCCTTCTTAGTTCTTTTTTTTTTTAAAGATTTATTTATTTATGCATACAAGAGCTGGGGTACAGGCCAGAGATGTGGGGGGTCTGCTGTGTCATGTGGGCCGCCTCCTGGCTGCGGATGGAACTCTGCTGCAGTGGCTGCTGATAGCTTCATAGTGCAGTGCTTACTTAACCCCTTGCGCCACCAGGGGAGGCCTCCTTCTTAGGTCTTAACCTCTCTTAATCTCTTCCCCATTGGTGCTTCAGTTCTATAGTTAGCAATCAAGGGTTAGTTTTTGTCTTTATTTGACTCTTACTTTGGTTTCCTTATATTCTACATATTAGTGACACCATCTGGTATTTGTGTTCTTACCTAACACAGTGAACACAATATGGTAGAATCCCTGGCTTCCCTGTTGAACTCAAATTGGCATATATATATATATATATATATATATATAAAATAGAATACTATTCCACTATAACCAGAGATGAAATCTTACCATTTGTGACAACATGGGTGGAAATGGAGGGGCGTATGCTAAGTGATACAAATCAGAAGGAGAAAGACAAATACCAGATGATTTCACTCATATGCAGAATATAAAGAAACTGAACAAAGGACCAGACAAACTAAACTAAAGCAAATCCTATTAATAGGACTGCAGAACTGAGACTACTAGAAGCGAGGGTGGGAGCAGGCAGTAAAGGGGAAAGGAGACCAAAGGACTGTGGTAAAGGATTATGTATGCTTTGGTGATGGGTGTGGTGTGGTAACATACACCTGGAAAGCTGTGAACCTAAATAATATACAGTATTGAAAACTGAAGTTACCTCAATAAAAAAAAAAAGACAATTTTTAAAATGATTTTAAAAAAAGAGTGCAGACCGATGAGACAATAAGCTTAAGGTATCAGACTGACTTAGAGGATTCTACATTTGATAGACAGAAAATGTACATTTTTGGAAGGTACATAAATAACAACTACAAAAATGGACTGTAGTGGGCCATAAAACATTTTAATAATTATCTAAGAATTAATAATCATCAGGTTGTCTCTTTGAACACAGTATAATAGATCTATGAAAAACAATTAATTAATAAAAGATAACTTAGAAACTCCCTTGTATGTAGACATAAAATAATTAAAAGCTCAAGATTTAAAAGGGAAAAATAAAAATTAGAAATATTTATGATAGAATAAAAATTATAATTCTAGATTTCAAATTTGAGAGATATAAAGTAAAACTTAGAAGGCTTTTTTTAAAAAAATATTTCTATTTTATTTTTATGCATACATGAGCTGGGGTATACGCCAAAGTCACGGGAGGTGACAGGATTCACCAGAGGCAGAGTGGGGAGCAGAACAAGCAGATGAACTGAAATACACTGCTGAGGGGAGCAGCGGGCAAGGCAGGAGAGGTCTGCAGCACCATGTGGGTCCCCTCCCTGGCCAGGGATTGAAATCACACTGCTGTGCAGTGGATGCTTCACAGTGTGGCACCACCAGGGAGGCCCAAAATTTAAAAGGCTATTTAAAGTAAATTTTCAAATTAGAAGAAAAAATTAATAAGTATATTATATATAAGCATATGTTTGTAAATACTATATATGCATATGCATGTATTTTAGTATACGCACTATTAGTTGAAAACTAATTAGTTGGAAAAAGAACTGCTCATCAATTGCAAAGAAATAAAACAGCAAAGATAAGATCATCTGTTAATGCAAACAGACTATCACCACCAAACAAAATAATACACAAAACAAAAACACTAGAATTAAAGATTAATTAAATTAAAAACCATTATTCAAAAATGGTAAAACCAATCAAGAGAAAATACAGAGGATACAAATAAATTACAGAATTAGAAAGAGGAAATAATTGAAGGCAGAATTTAAAAGTAAGATTATGGATAGTATATTATGAACTGTGGATATGGGGATACAGGGATCCTCAGGCACTGGAGAGCAGCCTGGCATTACTTAATGAAATTAAGCACACACATACTCTATAAACCAGCAACTCCAGTCTTGATATATATTCTACATAATTAGGGGATGTTCATTACAGAGTTAACTGAGATAGCAAGGAGTTGGAGATAAGGTTGATGTCCATCACTGGGAGAGAAGACAGACAGAATGTGGTTGGAAATGGTCACATAAAGAGATTTTTAAAAACAGTACTGAATGAAAAGAGGGAAAACAGAATGGAGTCAATACCATTCGTGTACTTACCATTAATCAAAGTTAAATTACTGCACAAATACCACAGTACATGGTTTAGAAGTGTGCACGCACAGACACACATATTTAACACATTAGAGTGGTTAATTATTTGGGTAGGAAGGGGACTGAAAGGGAGCATAGGAAACCAGACAGGAACCCCCAGCAGACCAGTGATTGTAGCTGATAATATACCATGTAATAATAATTATATTTAATCCAACTCTCTGCTCCTAGGGGCCACAAAAAAAAGTATGAGGCTAAGAAAGATTTTAATGTTGTATTAATATAAAAAGACTTGCAAGTTCAAAATCTGTCTGACCTATGCAACCTTCAGAGAAAAGACGTACTAACCTTCATAGTCATTAACTATAATCCAACCACTTAGACATAAAAATGATTAATGATGAGAGGCATCCTCCTTTGGTAAAATAGGGCTCCATCTCAACTGATAAAGAACCCAAATTAACTGTGCTATGAATGGTGAATCTCTCACAACATATTCTTGTGGCTTTGTATGAAAAGCAAAGGCTAAAGTGTCAGATTCAGTCCAAATTCTAGCACAGACACGTACTACAAGTTCCATGGACTGATTATTGAACCTCTACAAACCACAGATTTTGTATTTGCAAAATGGGGTTGTTTCCTTAAAAATGAATGTGACCCAGAAATGCCTGGCACACAATGAACCAAATAATATTAGGGAAGAAAAATAAAACCATGTTTTATGTCATTGAACTATATACCTAAGAAAGACTAAAATAGCAAGATTGTTAGCTATATTTACTAGAATAATTTAATAAAACCCTATCAGTAGGCTTATAAGTTCCCTCAAAAAAGTTGGTTTCCTTAGGCATACAATATAGATTCATTAGCCTGAAATTTTGAAACTGGCAGCCCTATTTTTATGGCCAATGTTTTGTTATGACACCACTGTAATAGCATTTGTTCAAATAACAAACAAAAATTCATGTCAATTTTATGATACAGAGGGCACAGTGTGGAATTTGTTTTTGTTAAAATCTATCATTGGTGACAAGCATACATATGATTAATTATAATTCAGAGGAAGAAGAGCTATGAGAAAAACCAGTACCTGACATCACCCACCAATTTTCTGAGTATTCAAGAAAACCAGCTAATATCAGCAAATTACACTGATACAGCCAAATCTCAATCTCTCACTAAGATATACCTTCTACCACATAATGCCAAAACAACATTTTACTTGACATTTCCAAAAATTTTGCCTCCAACTTCTTTTTATTCTCAGAAAAACAGGGCTGCCAACTTCTCCAACTTTATTTGCCTTAACATTAACAAATGAGTCATTCAGCTTTCCTTGACTATTTATTTTGAATAGGAGAAGGTATAAATTCAGCAGAATGAAGTTCAGCAAAAAGCCAATTCTAGAACAATAAAGAGTTGGGTGTACTTGAATAGTTTTGAATTTTTATTAACAATACATTGAGAACCTGTTAAGTTACAGAAACTATGCCAAATCTTTCAATAAAATTTTTCCTTTCAGGCTAAAAACCACCTTCTCAGGTAAAAATGATCCTCTCTACATTTTTGATGGGGGAAATGACTCTGAGATGTTAAAAAAAGATCATCCAGCTATAAATTGGTATAATAGGATGCAAACTCAATTTCGTTTGTCCTCACACTATTGCAAAGTATCCTTTGAGATTTTTTTTTTAAGTTGAGATAGCTAGAATTGGTTTATCATTTTAGATTTCTTTCTTTTTATTTCCCTGTCCTAGAATATAAACTCCATGAGGTTCCTTGTTCATCCAGCTCACTGCTGTTTTCCACACCTAGAACAGTGCCGAGCATATATACTAGATGGTTAATATTTGCAATAGATGCCTACAATAAACATAAATGCATAATTTCTAAAGTTTTCTTCGGTTGGCATAACATACTTTTCTGCCTAAGCTACTCAAAAGTGATTTGAGACCTAACAGCATTCATACATATTTTCCCCCAGAGAGAATGCATTCAAAAGTAACAATCCCATAGGACCACTGGAAAAATAAATTACGTTTTGTATATTATCTTTCAAAACCCACTTTATTAAACTGAAGAAACTTGAAAAGAAAAGAAGTTAATAGTTTATCATTTTTTTCAGTGCATCATAAAATAGGAAAAGTAATAGGACTGTAAAAGTGCCAAAGCACTGTAACATAAATGCTCTTTAATCTTTGGTTACATTTTTATTGTTAGGACTTCCAGGCCTCAGAATTTGGGTTACCCTACAATTTCTATTCAGACTTATAACTAGGAGGGACTTAGATCAGGTTCTGCTCTTCAGATAAATAAAATGCTATATTTTCACCACGTCATAAAATTAGGGACTTTTGATGCAGGCAAAACATTAACCAGAAAATTGTATGAAGCTGCAGTACCCCAATTCTCTTGGACACCATTTTATAAATAAGACTGAAGAAAAGAAAATCTTGTGTCAAGTTATACACCTATTTTATAGCTAGAAACTAAAGTCTTCTAGCTTATAGTTCAATTCTTCCTCTACCAAATCATGCTGAATTTTCCCCATAACATTTTAAGGAACAAAAATTACTTTAAATTTCTCACTCAGTTAAACAAGCTACATTTGGAATCCTTGTAAAATCATGGTATCTGCTTACATGAAAGAAACATTTCACAGTTCACCATGTCAATGGATCCTATGCAGACATCTCTAAAAGCTCTATGAGTGAGTGAACTGAGATTCAGAGACGTAAGGTCTTAGGGGCAGGTCAGCTGAATTAAGTACTGTGCTCTCTGCCCCAAATCATAGCTATCTCTTAGATTAATACAAATTAAATACGAAGAGGCTCTCTTGAGGAAGCTGATACACTGATTCCCATACCGAGTCCTAGATTATTTGCCAGGTTGGCTACCTAAAATTCACCCTTAGAACTTATAAAACAGAATCCTGACAGGGTTCCACCAGCTGAGATTCTGAGCCAATGTGTCTGAGGTGAAAGTTTACTAATAGGGTAAAGTCTTCTTGTAACAAGTACTTTAAGTAATTCTCATGGGCAGCAGGTCTGCAAAACAAACAAACAAAAAAACCAGACATCCCCCTTGCAATGCAAAAATTGTTTCTACAGCAATTATTATAGTCAACCATAAAGTTCATAGATAATGAAATTTACAACAATCTTTAAATATGCCCTTCACGAGACTAATCTAATATGGAAACTGTATCTGGCTCCACAGGCAGGCCCCAGGATTAATAAAGAAGCTTGTTTTGATTATGTAAGAGATTATTTTAGAATCTCAAACTCAGTCTTGTTTAATTTCCCATCCTTCCATTCTGCCTCTCTCCCTCTCAAATCTCAGCAGCTTCCTACAATTTCCATTAACAATTGCTCCTGTTCCGGAGTTGAACTAGAATTTCAAAAGGGGAGAAGAGAAAGCAAGTTAGTATACTGGGTGCACACTGGACTATCATCTTTGAAAATTCAAGATATCGCACGCCAGTTTATTTATTAACTGAGAATAAGAGAGGAACCGTATAAAGCTTCTCCTGTGCACAGATGAGTCAGCACTAACTGGTCTGCAGCATCAGGCATGCTACTCCACACAAGGAGTCCCACACTGCTTTGGTATTTCCTTCAAGGGCTGCTGGGAATTGTTTCCATGACAACCAGTGGGTGGGGAAGGAGGTAAGTGGGAAGAAAAAAGAGAATAGTTTTCTTAAAACACTTCAATTAAAAATACACTAAAGAGATGGGGTAAAGAGTATTACTTGATTTGCCTTAAATTAAGGGGGAAAATTCAAAGAACTCATACTGTTTGCTGTACACATATATCCAAACAGGACATTAATTATATAAGTACTAGCTTTTAGAACAAAATGTCAAAGGTATTATAATGATCTAGGATCTTATTATTTATAACTGTTACTTATAGTTCCTAGACATAACTGCAGTAAATAGCTAGTCTTTATACTGATTTTCATTGACTTTCACAATGTTAGTGAAGTGGTAGTAGTATCTGAAAAACCTAGATTCCCTTTCACATGTAAAAAAAAATCTGAGATTAGGAGAGAAATAACTTCTCTAGGCACCAGGATTTACTCAAGTACCCCTGAATGAGCAGCAGCCAAGATTAACTGGAGGGAGAGAAGTCCTTTGACTCAGCTAAACAGTCATGTTTAATTTAAACATGGATTTTCTAGCCCCATGACAATGTTATCTTTAGAAAGGAATCCCAAGTGGCTCATAATTCTGTATCAAAGCATCACTGGCTTTTCCTTGTCCAAGAAAGCCAGTAAGATTTCTCCAGTATGAGCTCAGGGTGCTTTCCTATCAACATAGGATATTAAGTGTTGCTAAGTAACAGAGCCTTTCTCCCAAGAAAGGAACTTAATTTAAGTCACTGGCCTGTATTTTGACAAAAAAAGTTCAACACATGGGAATGATGACCTAATATGGTTCAGAAGCATACCTGATCTGTTTCCAAATAACAAAGAATAATATATTACAGAGAACACATTCAAACACATTTTCCTATAAGTTAAACACAGCAATACATTTATGGTAAACATATCAATCTAATTTTCTTATGTAGCAACCAACTTTTAATACTCTGTAAATAAGTTTCCACATGCAGATTTGAGATGAACATAAGAAAGAAAATTACAACTAATCGAAAAAAAAGAATATGAACTGTAGCAGTAAGGAACAAGATCTAAATCCATGTCCAAGCCAAATAGAGAAAATAATGTAAACATTTCAGCATAAAATAACTACATTTGATATGACAAATACATGAATATTTCTGTTGGACTAGTGGATTTTTTTAACCAGTATATAAATTTGATACTTGTAGAGAGAAATAAATGAAACACAAAAATGAGAACTACAGTTAAGCTAATTAGAGAAGGACATTAAGCATTTTCTGTGGATTAACTCATTCAATTTACATGAAAACTGAGGTAGGTAATATTATACCCTGTTTATAGATGAAGAAACTCCATGGTAAAGCTGGGATTGGAAGCACAGAATTTGGCTTTGGAGTTCATGATCTTAGCTGAACATCAGGATTGGAATTAAACAGTAAGAATTATGTGAAAAACCTGGAATAAAAATACTGAGATGTTAAATCATTTCCTTCCTTTTAGCCACAAAAATGAAATCCATATTATTTATAAGACTCGAAAAGAAAATCAACCATAAGTGGTAAAACAGAGTCACTGAAGAATTACTATGATTATTTCCTTAAGAGACTAAAGAGTGAGGAAAAAAAGTGCCTCAACCAATAGTGAAAATGTTATACCTATAAAGTATAACCACCAATTTTACCAATGATGAAACTGAGGTTCACAGAGAATTTGGAGCTAGCCAAAATAACATTTGGTAACTGGTAGACTTGGGATTCAGACTTGGGTCTCTCTCATTCCCAGTTCCACATGCTTATCCATTACCCATGGAAGATAGAGAAGCATGGTGTGTTTGCATTTGCTGGAATGGAAGGAGGAAGTCTAAAACCTTTCTCAATGCTTTTGGAATTTACAATTTAGGGGGAACAATGAAATACATGTAGGCAATATGCACAGCGTAGCTTTGATAAGTTAATTTGGCTGCAGTGAACACAACATGACTTGAAGTAGTGGGAAAAGGAAACAATATCAAAAGAAAGATTACAAAAAATGAATAGTGGAGAGAAAATAAGAGGCAATGCTAACATGTGGTAGAAGAATATACCAGTAATTTGACAAAGTCAATAAGGCTTGTGACTGTTTGGAAGTCTGAGGCAAAGGAAGATGAAAGGTTACAAGGACTGAGGCCTGGTCCTTAGAGAAAAACACAAGGAGGAGACAATTTAGTTTGAATGGGCTGGTTTGTGGTAATAACAATAGAGCTGCTATTTCAGCCTAGAGTTCAAGAATAAAGGAAAAGACAAGACAATGCCTCTCTAATGAAAGTGTTTGAGGATGAGTTACCAGTCAAGAGTGGGACAGACAACTCAGAGATGAATAGAAAACTGATCATTTAGGTCATTACTATGCATTCAGGAAATATAGAAACTGACTATAAACAGGTTTAGGTGTTAACTGGAATAGAGAAAGGAACTCAAGGAGTCAAAGAGGTCTAGCTGATTTCTCTCCACTTGGTCAGTAAAAAATAATTTTATACACACATAGAGAAAGAGAGAGGCAAAGAGAGAGAGAAACAGAGAGAGAGAGAATATGCTACTTGCTAAGGATATAAAGATGAATTAAAAGAGAAAGGAATGAAGGTTGAATTAGGTACAGTTGAAAAAAAAAAAGGAGTTCCAAATATGATCACAATCTTTCTATCACATGACAAAGATTCAACTCCTGTAATCAGTACCTAAACTCTTAATAATCAATTTAGTTTGGAGAGGAAAAGAAAAACAGTCCAGAGCATTCACAATCAAGGATGACTAGGATCACAGATGTTAATAACAGACTAATAGCAAAACCAGGAATAGAATTCAATAGTCCTCATTAATTAGTCTATAGTTTTGCTATTCAAAGACTCACATATTGGGATAATTAGGTTAGGTCTAAACTGGCATTAAAAGTGGGCTATCTTCATCTTTCATTTAAAACAATCTCATTCTAATTCTCTATTTCGTGCTATGAGTAAAAGGACTACTTTACCGAGTTACTCTGGTAATGAGAACTATGGGGTACCTGTGAGCAATGGTTCAGTGAGGGAGATGCAGTCATTGTGAAGACAAAGCACAAGTTCACTGACCACCTTTAGGCTTACAACATAAAATGAAATTAGCTGAGTATACAGGGAAGTCTATTAACCCTAATTCAGACACTGACATCTGCACTCAAGCTCAAATGCACAGGCTCACACTATCAATCTTGATAGACATGTTCGGTGAGGGCTTCCTGTTAAGTCACCATTCTCCTAAAACCAGTGACACCCAAGGTGGGTCCAAACATCATAGGGGTAGCTCTGCAAAAGACACAGCTGACTGGGCTCCAAGCCATACCTAAAAAATCAAAATCCTGGGATACAACCAAAGAGTCATCATCTCTCTCTCTCTCTCTTTTTTTTTTTCTAAACAAATCTCTAGGTAGTTATTAGGCACTTTTAAGAATGCTGTCTAAAATCACAACAAAATCTCTATCAAGCTCAAAATGTCTCTAAGGTCCATGGAGATGCCTGAAAACAAGGAATAAAAAAAGGTTTGGTTATTACTGACCTTAGATTTTTATTAATTCTTGAGAGACATCTATAAAAACATTTTAATTTTGAAAACAGTACTGAGAAAAGTGCAATGTAATTAAAAGTACACTCTTTACAACCATTTGTTGTACATTTTAAATATCAGGAGAACCTAGAGTATGATTCCTTAATCACTATAAAAGCACTGAATTGCAAGCTCATTATGGTGATAGAGTGGAAATGTTTTCGAATTGGGTTGATTCTGTTTCCTAGTTATTACTCAGTCATGCATTAATGTCCAACAAAAACCCCACACTGGCAACAGATCGTGGTAATCAGCAGAGGCATCGACAGTATAAAGGTGTTTAATTATATTTTCTGGAAGGGGATAAATGTCAGTTTTCAATAATTAAAGAAACTGTAGTAGAATGTGAAAAAAGGAATATGACATATTTGTCAAGTGAAACTGGTCCTCCGTGTGACTGTTACTTTGGAAGCAAATGTCCCTCTGGTACCTGCTTAGGAAACCATCTGGCTACATTTGCTAGGGCCCTATACACACATACTAGTTCCTATAACCATCAGAGCAAGGTTCAGGGAGGAAAGAATCCTAGAAGTGATTTGGAGGTATTTTATGCACTCATGTTCAGTCACTTATTGCTCATGTCCCACTATTATGAGAGAAGAAACTGTGTTGTCTAGGTAGAATCCCTTCTAGACAGGTGCAGTATGAACATATGTATAAATTACAGAAACACAAAATTATAAATTCTTATCTTTACTTTTCAAAAAGAGGTTATCCAGATTACCACAAATTTCTTACTAATACTGTTTTATTTTCCCTAAGAATTTCTTTAATAAGATTGCAAGATTAAACTGAGAATACTTTCTGGTAATTTAGATTTTTCATCATTATTAGAAACCCTAGTTATTAGGTATGCTAGATCACAGTCAATCAGAAAATACTTTTAAGATGTAAGGCACATGTTGGAATAAAAGAGAACTTTTAAAACCTGCCAATTTCTACTGATGCCAGAGAATAGCTGTTAATTTCTCGATAGTTTTTAAGTTTATATTCACATCTAAAATAAGAATAATAACCTTTCTTGTCTGAGAATCTGAGACAATGGAATTAAAGAAAGCAAAGTGTTCAACTTATTGCCTAGCACACAGTAGTCATATATACCTAAGGTTTGTTTCTTAATCATTTGCTAAAATGAAACTAGAGTTGAGATGGAGACCACATGCATATTCTATTGAAAAAGAAGTTGAATGAAGGGAAGGATCTATTTTGTACACTAAAAGACACCAACAAAAGAGATCAAGATCCAAAAAAACCTAGTAGCTAAAGTGATTATAATAATGATACAGAAAATATACTAAAGACTGTCAAAATAAGCTGACAACACTCATCATTCATCTCCTTCCCACAGAATAATAGCTAGTTTTCTCTTTGGTGTTGATATTTTTGAGCCTATTAATACTTTACTCCTTGGATTTCTGTATTGTAACTCTCCTTTACCGTGAAAACAGATTTATCAATCTTCCTCATGGGACTGGGGCTCTTTGAGAACCAAATTTACATTCACTTATTTTTGCCAACAGCCATCATGGCATCTGGCACCAAAAAGCACTGGTATAAATGATTAATATTTATTTTGCTGCTTTAAAAAGTTAAGGGCGAGAAACAGTATTTTTTCAGATTTACCTTTCCTGGCAATTCAATTTTGCTTACATTTTGAAGCAATTCTATGACCGTAACCCATTAAAATTTACTAAAGACCAGAAGGTCCTGGCAAGAGAAAACCCAAGCTACCTTGTACAAAGGGACCCAATAGACATTTTAAATTCTATATATCAGCTTCCTGGAAGAATGTCTCAGGTCAATGTGGTTTAGAAGCGTTAAGTGTTCCTATCTGATTCTTCCAAATCTACTGCAAATCCCTCATATTCTGGCTATCCAAAGCTATGCTTTCTCAGGTAAACTGGGCAATATAACTTAATGCCTAACTGTGTGGGCACTGGAGTCACACTATGAATTCAAATCCTACTTCTGCTACTTGTAGTCAGGAAACTTTGATTTGATAAACCTGTTTCTTTACTCTTAAATTACCTTTTGTGTAGTGAATAAATGTAGAAATAGGTTTTTGAGGTCTTTAGGGGAATATTTTATGCCAGGTGTTATACTTGAAGCATAATACATTGTCTATTTCCCACTCTTGGTTTGCTTTCTTTAGAACTGTGTAAAAATCACAGAGTTTCCCACATCTGCAATCTTTCCACATGATAATCCCACAGACTATAGCCAACTGTGCCTTCTCTGTATTCCTTGCCTTTTATCTCTGCCACTGGTTTACTCTGTCCCTGGTCAATAAAGTACTTACTTCCCTTGTTTCTACTTCGCTTTATGAGATCAAAGAAAAGAATAGAGATTTTTTTTAAAAAAGGTTCCATTTACTGAGATGCTTGTAGCATTGGGTAAGGGAAGTTGAACTTTGAAACCAATGGTGTTTTCTAAATGATTATGGAACTTTTAATTTAGAGATACCCAAAACAGTTATGAGACAAATGCAGAAAACATTTAAAGACAGTAGTTAGATTCAAATGCAAATAACATTTATCAAGAATGAGTTTTATATTAGGCTCTGCACCAGGTTCTTTCATATCTTTTTTTTTTTTCTCATTAAATCCTTTAACTGAAAGTTAAGTGGGGTATTAACCACAATCTGAATATGAATAAACTGAAGCCAGAAAGTTTAAGTGGTTTGATTGAGTCTGTACAACTAGAAAGTGATTCTGCCAAAATCTGAATACAGATCTCTTTGGACTAAAATACATGGGTTTTCAATTTTAACTATAAAAATGAGTTAAAATTAGGTATTGACTGAGTGCATGCCTTATTTGCTAAGTTCTGCTTATATTAGCTTATGATTTTCTCTCCATATTACCTATAGTATTAAAAAGTGCACCATCAAAAAGTTTGTGAATTGGTTCTCTGATAATTCCTTTGGCCTTCCTTCTTGAGTAACAGAACCAACATTTGTTGCTGGGAATGTGCCTGCCCAAAAGAAAAATAACATTTCCGAGTGTCCTTTGTAACAAGTCACTTAACTAAACTGTGGAACATAAGCCAAAGAGTTATGTACAACTTTCCAAATATATCCTTAAAAGGAGAAAGACTGCCTTTTTTTTATTTTTTTCCTTTCAGTCAACTGGAATGCAGCTCTAATAGATGCAATTAGCAACATCCCAACCCTGAGGTGATGTAAAGAAAAAGATCACACAGAAGAGTAACGATATGAAGAGAGCCTGGGTCCCAGACACTATGCAGAGCCCGCTCCAGACTCCTACCTGTGAGAAAAATTAATTTCTGACCTCTAGAATAACTATTATTTTGTTCTTCATTCACTCCCAGCCAATATAAATTCTGAATGGTTCTATATCGTCCCTTTGTAAGCTATCCACAACTTAATTCTCTTGTAAGATTACAGTCAGAAAATGATTCCTCTGCATCAAAAGTTTTAAGTCCTCTACTGACTACAAGAATAAGGCTCTCCTCATTAGAAACTCTGAAGCATCCCACCACAAACTTTATCCAATTATTCTACACACAGAGGTTGGTTTGCCTTATAGCTGCTTTGTGAACTATAAAACTGCTTTGCACAAATAAACTAAACTCCAGACAGTGTTTTTGAAGTGACTATTTCAAGAAGAAAAAAATATCAAGGATCAAAAGAACTCAGTAAATGCCCAAACCCCTCCCATTCACATGCTTCTGCATAATTTTACATATCCTGACATTCGTTCATTTACTTGTTCATTTAATATTTATTGAGTATGTCTTCAGTGCAAGACATAAACAAGAAGTGCTGCATCAAAAAATGAATCAAGGCATAATATCCTCAGGATGCTACAGATATAACAAAGTACCACATATGAATAACTGTTACAGGGCAGGGTGAGGAGCACCTCAAAACCCCCAAACCTGCCCACTCTAAATTGATTCTGCCATCTGCCAAATTAAGAAAAAACATACTCTAGTACATAAGACCTTTAATGGAAATGAACTTTAATGTAATTAGTGTGCAATATAGAAAAGAGAAGAATAAAGTTTCCAAATCAAGAAACCAAAGTTACCCATCCCCTCATGGGTAAATGCCCAGCCAAACAGGGTTGGCTCAAAGCAGGACCACTGAGGCCTGAAAGCTTGCCATAAGTCTAAGGTACACTCCAGCAGGGACCCAAAGAAAAAGGTCAGAAACAACCAGACAAGTCTAGGAGGAAAAGAGCAAAATCAAGATAAGAGCTGCCATTGTTAACTTCCCCACTGGTCTCTCACCCATGTCTGTTTCAACCAGTCCAGGACGAAAAAGCAAGCGCAGCTTCTTCACATGTCTCTCTGCTCCATGTGCCTCCTCCCAGCCTCCTTCTAACTCTCCATCCTTCTTCCTTGGGCTAAAGCCAAAGACCGTTACATAATTACAATATCACTATAGACTGAAAGGAAAAGTGGAACAAGAAAAGAACCAATAACAGAGCTACAGAAGACGACATTTCTAAGAAAATCAGGGAAGGTAGAAAGAGTTTGAGCTTAGGGATAAAGGGCTGCCTGCCTGTGCAATAAAACAGAGGTGCTATGATTTCCTATTCTTATTTCTCCTTCATGTCCTTTTCTATTCCTTTTCCCATCACTTGTTGACCCTGCAGTCAGGAGCCCTGCCTAGAAGTTTCCTCACAACTAGTTTGTCTCATTCTAGACGAACACAAGGGTAATAAATTGTAAGTGTAAATTTTATGTCAAACTGGTAGCTAACAAGTTCTACTCGGGGATTCACTTTTGAGCAAAAATAAATGAGTTCACAGTGAGTATTTCACACAAGATAGAATAATTTGTCAAACCAGAACATACTGTTTAAATCTTAGGGAAGTCTTCAAAGTAAATTTTTGATTTCCAAGTCATAGGGTACTTTGACCATCAAAGGCTTCAAGTCTATAGATATTTTCCAAATATTAAACAAGAAAATCATGAAATTATAATAAAATATGGTATTTTGAATTAAATATTCTGATAGGTAAAAAATCCAGGAAGACTGTTCCTATTTGCCATTGTAGTGATTTTATCACATTATATATTAGAGTGCAATATTATTATCTATGTTATATTGTGCTTTATTTTTTTATATTGTCCTCTAGACCTCTACTGTTTTTTCACTACTTGTTACCCTTCACACCATTGTCTTATTCCTCACTCCCTTCATCCCCTGGTAACTACCATTTTATTCCTGCTTTTCACAGGTTTGACTTTTTGGCACTACATATAAGTGATATCATACAGTGCTTGGTCTTCTCTGATTTATCTTGTTTATCAGAATGTGCTCAAGCTCCATGTATACTGTTGCAAATAGCAGAATACCCTCCTTTCTCACAGCTGAATAAGTAGTCCATTGTGTATTTGCACCACATCTTCTTCCGTTCATCTGTTATGATGATTAATTTTAGATTAGCTCACCCTGCACCAAAGGTTTGCAGGTTACAAAAATAAAAAGGCTGTTACTCTTTCCGACTTGACCCTGAAACTATCCTTTTTACTTGTTACAATGGATAAATCACAGATTTGTTGAGAATTCACTGAAGAAGCAAACACAGTGGACTGATAATTATTTAGGGGAAAAGAAAACCTGAGGGCAGGAAAATAAATTCATCTGCCCATTATTCTACTATCCCTCCCCAAATTCATTAATGTCTCATAAAAATATCTTTATGGGGGCCTCCCTGGTGATGCAATGGGTTAAGCAACACACTACGAAGCCAATGAAGCCAATGCAGCCACTGCAGCACAAGTTCAATCCCTGCCGCCAGCCAGGGAGGGACCCACAAGATGTAGCAGACCTCTCCTGCCTCGCCAGATGTTCCCCTCAGCAGTGTGTTTCAGTTAATTTGCCTGTTCTGTTCCCCACTCTGTCTCTGGTGGATCCTCTTACCTCCCACACCTCTGGCCTGTATCCCAGTGCTTGTATGCATAAATAAATAAAACTTTTTTTCATAAAAAAAGAAAAGAAAATCTTATGATTTTTTTACAAATTTCCCCCCCAAAATCATAATTCCACTGGGAGAAAAAGTCCTTTCTTCCTTATATCCTAGCAGTACACTGTGTCACCCATTTAAAAAAAAAACCTCTAAGTAATAAATGCAGTTGGGTAGAATGATTTCATCTTCTTTAGTGATCCACTGTTCGAAAAGAATGCTCACTTTATAAAAAGAATTGGCCATTTTCTCATGAACAGTCATTGAATTGCAGTCAAAAATTACTTTTGCTACATCAGCTCAAAGAATATTTATTAAACATCTACAATGTAATGACCTAGTCTTTGGCTAGGTCACCTAAACAACTAACCTCAAAACAGCACAATAAGCAAATTAATAGCCATATTCATATAGGGGAAGTGATTATTTAAACACAAACCAAAGAAAAAAAAGAGTACAGAATATGATGGCAGTTACAGAATCCACAGGGACTGAAGGATTGGAAGCTAATTTTTGTAGGTTCTGTACTCTGAAAAAATACAGATTATCTATGTGCAATAAATGATTCTTTTTGAAGAATAATCAAACAGGGAACTAAACAACTTACAAATTATTATTAAAATGTGCCCTGGCATCAATCAAAGCCAATGTCTGTCATTTGAGGAAACAAAACATTTAACATCTTGCACAGGAGCAGAGAGCAGTTTTCATATTCACAAGGCACAGAGGTCAGCCAGACCAACATAATTTTATTTATTAGACTATTACTGTTTGTATGTTTTAACCCAGCTGATATAATCAAAACATTTCCAAGAAACATCAGATGTATCTAAGCAAACACTTAGATGGGAAGCTGGAAAACTATCTGTTAGATACAATGTTCTTTAACTTCTTATACCTCAGAGCTTTTCCTTTATGAGGCTGAAAGGAGTCAGCTATTCTTATATCTGTTTTGGTTTTTGAAATGCTTCATCAAAGAGCAGACATTGAAACCTGATACAGATATAGGCAACACTGAACCAAAACCCAAATGCAATTCAAAACCAAATGCTCCCAAAATGCTAACACATTTCTGCCTCAACTGGGATGAACATGAAAAGAACAAATGACTCAAAATCAAAGTGTTTAAAATTTCATTTATACCTCTCCTTAACCTTTGATACTTACCCATCCACTTCCGGTCAGCATCAAGAGACTTGCTATTGATATTTCTTTTCCAAATGTAGAAAATTCTTGATAATGGGAGAGAAATTTGTTTACGACCAGAAGCCTGATTCATGCTGTTCTGTGTGATGGCACAGTGAGAGTACCCTGAAGACTAGTGGCACATTTCCATGACTGTATTTTTCCCCAATTCATTTCACTTGGTTTATCACTTTTCCTTTTATATTGGAACTTTTAATATTAAATTATGGTTTGCTGAAGAACACAGTGAACATTTTTCAGAATTCAGAATGTTAGCATGCTTTTTCTCCTTTGAATTCTAATTGCATGTCTATTTGCCATTTATTGAAAGGATAATAACCAATTTGTCTTTGCAAATAAAAATGATTACTTGAGCAAATCCTTGAAAATATTTAAAGTTAAAACTTGCTTTTGGAGTCATCTAGACTTTATGAAATGATGAGACTTAAAAAGAAATTCACAAAATTATATGAATTGAAGGAAATAATGTTTGTAAAGCATTCAGCACAGTGCTAAAATAGAAGTACTTAAAAAGTGAAGAACTCAAGCTATAAATATTATTGCAATGTCTGAAAGTTAGTCGCCCTGGGTTAGCTAGTACTGTAAAGTCTACTTTTAAAAATAACAAGTTCTCTTAAGTTTTAGAATTCTGCTCCTCTCAAATCTGATCTTACCTCTGCTTCCCTGCTATTATCTTGCATGTACCCACTCTACATTTTGGTCCTTGCTGTCCTTGACCTCCTGCTTGAACATTTCCCTGCCATTTTCTGGACTCCCACCTCTGGTGCTGCCAATCTCACTCCTGCCAATCTCACCAACTTCTCAAGCTCAGGTTCTGGCAGAGGGCCTTACACGGTACGTTTGCTTTTGTACCTACACTCATTTTCTCTCTGAAGAAGATTAAAACTTTGTGTGGGCAGAGGTCACATTATTAGTGTATTTGACTCCAAAATGTTTAGTGATATAGTCTCAATAGTAATTAAGGCTGTGTCATACTTCTACCAACCCACGGATAATGTGCTCCAAACTTTCTTTACAGAGTCTTACTATTTATAAATGTGAATAATAAAATGATGTGACTTGGTGAGATGCATTCACAATATGAATTCTTCAATCACATTCTTGACATGTCACAAACAAAATGAGAAAAAATGAATTTTTAAAAAAATACATAACTATATAAATAAGAAAATACAACAGAAACCTAGGAGTGCTATTTCTTTCCCTCCCCACTGTATTCATCAAACAAAAGGTAGTCTCTGCAAAAAAATAACTGTAAATGCTATTTACTTTTTGACATACTAACTCTCTAATTCAAATTATAGTGTACCTATTGGGACTTGGTGATAGATGTGGTGTGATAAACATATACTGTAGAAGTGACACAACTGAAACATATATGGTATTGTAATAAAATGTTTCCTCAAAAAACATAATTTAAAACAAATTGGATCAATTGAAATGAGTGTTGCCATAAAGGCAACCCTGAAATATTTTAAAGTGACATAGTCATTGATATCAAGGCAGCATATATCCATTTATAATAACACGTTTGTAAGCAAGCACAAAAGAAAAAATAAATTCAATGCACACTGAACTTCATCCTTTATCATTCTATTTATAAGTAGTTGTGCAATATTCCAAAAGAGACATAAATACTTTAAAAATGAACTGAATGCAAAATGGTGAATGTAACAACTATTACAAAGCATTAAAATACTTTGTAGTTAAATGTGTATATGTAAAGGGAAACCTTTAATAAATGCTGAATACTTTTATCATGAAAATTATGCGCAATTAATCCTGAGCAGGGGCATTAGAAAAGTAACATGTAACATAAATAAATGTGTACTTGTGAGACACAATTACAGCTAGTAACATATTAAACTCCAAGTTCATTTATCGTTTGAATAAACTATGAAAGACACAGAAATTCCTGTTGACTAAATATACTCTGCTCAATTTCTAGAAAATCCACTTTTGGGATCAGGAGGTTACTCATGTGGTTTATGAAGTCTGGACAGTGACAACTTCAAGTTGGAGAGAGGTACTGAGGAAATATCAGGGAGAGTGGGTTATGCCCAGGGGAATAAGGTGCACATCGATTCTTAATGTGGAAAAAAGAACAAAACAAACCAGATTTTAAAGACCCAGCAACTTCCTACAATAAAAGGAAAATGAACAAACCATTCCAGGGAGTCTAAGGAACAGTAGGTAGAGTCCCTACATACTTGGGATCAACCCTGAAGTTGCTTTTATCAATACAAGTTTGAGAAGTAACGTTGAAAGGATGACATTTAGACAACTGAAAACCACTCCAATTATAGAAGGAAGAAAAACCCAGTATGGACAGTCGCCACTACAGGGAATTTGTGACGCATCCATATCAGAACTATGCTGTTTCCTCTCAATCAAACCACAGACCTGGATACTAGATAGATCAGGGCATCAATGCTAGGATCTTAAGAAATTATATTTTAGGCAAGAGAAAAGTTCTTGCTCAATTATTCTGACAGCACTGCCAGGAACAAGGTTTCCTAGCTTACATCAGGAATGCAGCATACATCCTGCTGTTGCAGTAGAAATAACCTAATTTGCGTGTGCACTGCTGAAAACAAAAAGAAATAGGCTAAAATGTGATGTCTAACTCTTTGAGTTTACAATTTCTTCCCTGAGGTAATAATACTTAGGCAAGAAGACCCCCCCATTATGTCTAAATAGTCTGTATCTTACTGAAATAAAGAAAAATCATAAGTCAGGCACAAACATGCACTACAGAGACTGCTCTACTAGAGGAAACTGCATTACCATTCTTCCAAAGATTTCAGGAATCATGTTAATAAGGAAGTCCTTGATAATATTTCCAAGCGCTGAGCCCCCAGTCATAATGAATTTGAATTGTAGGTTTAGATGAATAGGACCTTAATCATAATTGGCAAACATGTTTAAGGTGCTATTTAACAATTTAGAAAAAGAAGTCTTTGTTTATTGCTATGAATCCCTACTAATAGCCTGCTTTCATCTACAAAATGCTGAATGGTCAGTTTTAAAAAATTAATCAGAATAACCTTGTTCAATGTAAATCATCCCTTTTGATTATAGTGAAGTCACAAATAACAGTAATAATAAATTTCCAACAGATCTATTTCTCAATTACAATTCTGAGGGAGAGGATACTGCATGAACACTGTGCTAAGAATTTTGGCACTGCACGCAGTAGTATATTCTTGACAGTCTGCTAAACTGCTCTACTTTTGAAAACATTACAGAGATGATTCCAGTTATAACACACTCATGACCGGACAGTTTCAGAGGTTCCTTTCTAATATGCAATTCCCTTGCACATGCATGTGTGCCCCCATTCTCTCACTTAAGATAAATGCCTTAGCTTAGCATTGTTCAAATCTTTAAAGCAGCATTCTGCACCATCACTAAAATAGATCAAGATTGCATTTCAAAAGAACCAGACATCACAGAGGCACAGATATCTTACCTGGGAAACCCCCTTGGACCATTGCTGAACCAGTGTTCCCTTCAGGGTATCTGCATTCCTGATAAACATTCAGTGCTGAAGCAGCTCAGGTCCTCACCACAGACTCTGTCCTCTCTCTTCTGTCGACCTTGGGCCTATTTTTTTTTTCCCTCTCTCAGATTTTATTCTCCTTAAGGGCAAGTTGTCAGTCTGTTTCTATCATGAGAAGCAATCAATTAAGCTAATTTCAAGCTACCCCTCAAGCTAATAGTCACATCTGTCAGGAGGTGAAAGCTGCCTGGAAAAGTATGCCGGAGAAGCAAAATCCCTGGTTTCCAACATCTGACCCTCAGATGCTTCACGCTGCCGACTAGCACTCAGTCACTCGGCTTGCATTGGGATGATAGCTCAATTCCAGAACGGGAGGCAACATAAACATAACCATTTATTTTGTGGCCAGCTTCAATTAATATTTTAATGACCCATTTTGCCTCCTGAGAAACAGTTCAAACACAGTTGCATCTTTCTAATGTAAATGAAAAGGAAACTGCAGTAGATTTTAGCCTGTCTAAAGTGAGTGGAACAGTCATCAACTTACTCTCTCCTTATTGCTCACAGCATTGAATCATTTTTATAACAAAGAACTGGTGAACCACACTGAACATGCGGCATCCCCCAGTGAGATTCATTTGTGTCTCAGTAACATTCTGAATGTGCAGTGAAGAGCCTATTTAAGCAGTCAAGTCTTCAACTTAGCTTTTGGCACAATCACTGGAGAAATAGTTTTCTTAAACCTCACTTAAAATGCTATGCTGCATCCTCTACCCCATCTTGCTCCATCTTCCAGCACACCTCGATACAATTACAGAGAGCAATTACAATTACTGTACAATGATCTTTCTGTCAATTCCTACAGTCCCTCTCAATCTTTATAAATTGGAGAGTTGCAAGTCATCTATTTGATCAGTGATTCTAGGAAAACTCCAAGACATAATTTAAATACTAATCAGAAAAATCTTAATGTATATTTATTTATAGTTACCTTAAATGCATACATTATATCAAGGGCTGAGGCTTTGAAAAGTTGAAAATTTTCAAAATAAGAAGCTCCCCAAAATACAAAGTAATGTCCCCCACCTCCAAATGTTGACTTGGAGTAAATTTTCTACTTATTTCTCTAAATTACAAACATGTGAAGTACAGAAAAGGATGATTAGTTATAGGGAATGAGAAAAGAATGTATATAAAACTGTTAAATTTTAGTCTTTATTTCTTCATTTTTCTCTCCTACTTGTACTGTCAAAAAAAAGGAGAATAAATTCACATAGTAAGATGGATATGAAAATACTGCTAGAAATCACTGAAGGATGTTTGCTTATTTGAGATGAACATTCTTAACATTCTTTAAATCCTTGGTAATAATTGCTGTTGATTGTAGTGACATCTATTGGCAAGGTACAGATCAACTGCAGAGTCCACAAAGATACAAAAAAAAAAAAAATTCAAAGCAAAAAATCAACTAGCTGCTCAATAAATCTTGGTTGACCAAGAGTCTATTTCACATCAAAAATTGGTCTGGTATACATGGGAAGTTATTGGAAGAGATAGACCAAATAAAGATCCAAATACCAAATAAGACCTACATTCTAGACCTGGTCTCAACAATAACCAATTTTGTGACTTTGGACAAGTTAATTGCTATGGGTATTAGGATCCCAATTATGAAATTAGTCAGACAAACCAGATGAGCTGTAAGGTACATAAATCTCACCACTATCAAGGAAGAGATTGATTAAGATACTTTTATTCCCTTCTTTAAAGTAACTAAGTAGTTAATTACCTCCTCTATTAATGTAGATCTTTTTATAATTATTAAATTTTAACTATACCTTACAAATGTTCTTGTGATTTAAAGCTATATTTTACTTTGAAATAAATTTAAGAGCTTTAGTGAATACAATTTAAAAACCATGAAAGTTATCCATTGTAAGCATGCATTTTAAGATTTTTAATAAATTTATAGAGATATGTAAACCAATCCCATAATGCAGTTTTAGAATTTCTTCATATTCTATAAAATCCCATCCTAACTCTATACCTAGGTAACCACTTACCTGCTTTCTACACCTAAATTTTCCCTAATGGATGTTCTATGAAAATGGAATCATACCATGTGTGTAGTCTTTTACAACAAGCTTCCTTCACTTGGCATAAAGAGCATGTGTCAGTATTTTGCTCCTTCTTATTGCTCAATAATATTCCACTATGTGGATACATAAATTTTGTTTATTCACCATTTTATGGATATTTGGTTATTTCTGGTTTGGGGTTATTATGAATAATGCTGCAATGAACACTGGTATAGGAATCTCTGGGTAAAAATATATTTTCATTTCTCTTGGGTAGATACTTAGAAGAAAAATTTTAGGTAATACGGTAAACTTTTAAAGAAACTTTCAAAATGACTATACCTTCTTACATGCCCACCTGCAATTTATGAGGATTCTAGTTGTAGTGCCTAATTACTTTAAAATTTTTTATTTAACATCAATTTATTATTATTGGCTTACTAACTGGTTTATTGTTATTGGTTTATTATTATAAGTTTCAGGTATATGGCATTATAACATATATAACATCTATATATGTCATAATTATCACCCCAATAGCCTAGTTTCCGTGCACCACTGTAGAATTCACCACCTTTACCTGTTTTATCTCCACCCCACAAAACCCTTCTCTGATAAGCACCAATCAGTTCTCGGTAAGGTTTGTTTGCTTTATTTTTTAATATTTTATATATATATAAGTGAAATCATACAGTATTTGTCTTTTTCTGACTTATTTTACTTGTAGTTTTATATAAACATGATTTTCTTTATAGGATTGATAATAAAATGAAAGACTTTCCCTGCACAAAGATATCTTTCAAGTTTTATTTAGACTTCTGGGTAGTATTTTTATGCTTTCATTGTTTAGAAGTACATGATTCTTCTGGAAATAATTTATAATTTGGCAAAGTGGAGATCTCTGTAGTTTATTACCAAATAATTACATATCCCATTATTTATATAATAAGCTATCCTATTTCTGTTGAAAAGACTTTATGTTCTAAATTCTAAATAAGATACCTGGATCTATTTCTAGATTTTTTTTTTAAGGGGAACACTAAAAGGGATTATCATAGTTTTAAACAGTGTTTCCAATTGGGAATGCTTCTGCCAGTTGGGGCAGGTTCACAAACACATTCATTCATGGGCACATGGTTCACTCATTATTAATGGACCTCTCCCATTCCACGCATGTGCTTGGTACCCTCATAAAGGACACCACCTTCATTTAGACCAGGGTACTTGACAATGTTTGGAGAAGTTTATGGTTGTTACAAACTGGACTGAGAGTGAGAATCCCAGTGGCATCTAGTGGGTGGAGACCAGCTGTTGTCATGTACCCAATAACGCGAAGAACGGCTCTCCCTCCTCCCAAACAAGAAGACACAACTTTTTCAGAAGACAAGACTGAGAACAATTGATTTAAAAAATTTCCTACTCAATTCTAAAAGTTTCAGACTGGGTTTAAAAATCACCAGTATAGGACATATTCTGATACTATAGGACAAGTCTCATTCTACTCAACATTTTTCTTTTTAAACTGACTAGCATTTCATTTCCAAATTATTTTCAAATTCTCATATTAAAAAAAATAGTCTAGATATTTAGACTTTGGATTCAACTAACCTTAAAAACTAATTCAGTAATAATTGAAATCTACAATATATTTAAGTTTCCAGTGAAGAAAATAATAGGTCCCTATTTTCCCCCCAAATCTTTTAAAATAAAGTTCCATAGGTTATTTATTTTTTTAAAGAAATGATAGGTGTTGTTAAACTGTGCTCCATGAATCTTTAAATAGACTTTGGGACTTTTATTAAATAGGCAAAATAATTTCTATTTAAAATGGTGTGTTTGACTATGTGTATGTCTGCTTGCACACATGTATGAGTAACAATGTTTTTGTGTATCTGTAAACATTTTTCTGGCTTGTAAGATTATAGCTTTCTTCACATTGTCAAAGAGTAAGCGACTTAAAAAAATTATGGTATTGCCAAAAGTTTTTCTTCCTAACTATATTATTACCAGGTATTTTCTCATTTTTCTCTTATTGCTATTAAGAAATTTTCATCTTATTTTCTAAATAGGTAATGGTGATTAGATGTTCAGTTCACATATAGCCTTACTTATTGTTGCCAAACACTTTTTTTTTTACGTTCTGAATGCTTGACTTGGTATTTGTGAAAATGATTTGTTTTCTTCCTTTTTTATTTATTGTGGAGGGGTGTAGAGAATATGAGTTTAAAGCATTTCTAGATACTTTTAAAAAAGATTTATTTTTATTATTTATGCATACAAGAACTGGGGTGTAGGCCAGTGGTGTGGGGGGGTGAGAGGGTTTATCAGAGACAGAGTGGGGCGTAGAACAGGCAGATCTACTGAAATACACTGTTGTGGGGAGCAGCTGGTGAGACAGGAGAGGTCTGCTGCATATATGGATTAGTTCTCTGGTTGGGGATTGAACTCATGTTACAGTGACTCGTGATAGCTTGATAGTGCTGAGACTTAATCCCTTACACTACCAGGGAGGCATAACATTGCTAAATTCTTAAGAGCACTGCTATATTCTTGAGGGTAAGCATCCTATGTTACAAATTTTGATGTGGATTTTTTTTAAATGTATGGAATAGTATGGAATAGTTCTCTTACCCTGCTCCACGGGGACACCTGAGTGTTATCTATAAAATCTTTTAAAATAGTAAACATAAGGAAAATGTGTTAAAATCAGGCTACTCTTCACACAGGAGACAGCCCATCATCTTGAAGTGCTATGTTTTCCACCATTTGGACATCTAGCAGACAACAGCTGGGCCTTGCATTTGCAACTATACATAAGTTACATGGCTACATTTAACAGTATAAAGGGGGTTAGGCAGCTCAGTTGTTGTTCTGTCTCACTCAGTGCTGGAATCTCTCCTGCTCTGCCTGCCTGCCTGTGTATATGGTCCCCTGCCTCAGCATTAAAGGTATATTGAATATAACAAAAGCTCCAAGTTTCTTTTTCATCTTTTGTTTGCCAGAATCAGCAGAAAACTTGCCTGGCTTGGGATGGCTGCACAACATAAAACATAATGTGTATGTTATATATAAATATAAAGAAATTTTAAATACATATGATGAAATAAAGTAATAGTAAGTAGAATTTTTGGGAGAAGTGATGAGGAAAATACTTTAAATGTTCTAAAGTTGATAAGGCAATGGTTGTATAAGTGCCTACCCTAAAGTCACTGAACTGTACACACTAAGTAAATTGTATAATAATGTGAATTATATCTCAGTTATTTTTTAAAAAAACTTTAAACCTATACATATTTTGACTGAGTAATATGGCAATAAACCACATTTCAGAAGGTCTTAGCTAGTATCCTATACTTAAAATAATTGAAATGAAACAATCAGAAAGTAAAGATACAAGGTACTGGTGATCTAATGTTCATTTTCATGTGTAGTTCACAGGCTAATCTTAGTCTGTTTTATAATGCAAATAAGTTCTTTATGCCAAATATTATATTATGACATTCATTTGAGGGGGGAATTTTAAGAAAAGGTCATAATGATATATCACAGTCAATAATTAGGTCCTTTCTGAGAAAACAAATCAAAATGGAAAGATAAAATATCTAAAGAAATACGTAATTCTAGAAGTAAAATATGAAGAATTGGCCCTACAGAGCTTTTAGCATGAGTTTCTATTTATATCTTGGCTATCCCTCTTAAAAGCCACTGTCATATAAGACAATTAGGTTTTGAGTTGCTAAGACCTAATACACATCAAGAGACATATCAATTCTCCTTGCTTCTTTATGATTACTCTCTTATATGTAACAAAAAAAATCACTCCAAAACCTTCTGTACATCTGCAGTTTAAAAATGTAGGTGGAAAAAAAGGGAAAAAAGGGGAAAAAAAAAGGAAAAAAAGGAAAAAAAGGGGGAAAAAAAGGGGGAAAAAAAGGGGAAAAGGGGGGGAAGGGAAAAAAAAGGAAAAAGGAAAAAAAAAAAAAGAACAACAGTAAAAAAAAAAAAAAATGTAGGTGAAAGAATGAAAGGATGTCAACAAGTCAGAAAGCCCAAAATGATGAAAAACATTTAACCTCAGGGATCAAATGTGAATTATGTAGGGTTTTCTGAAGATAGTGGCTTTTCTCCCTGGAGATCAAAGCTTTGAAGAAAAGGAGAAGGGGCATATTGCAAAAGAAAAGTTAAGCAGAATACTCTGACTTTAGGTGGACAGTACAGGTCAGCAGGAAGAGTATTATCTCTGAAGCATCACAAGCATATGTGTTTTCATCACACTTCCACTGTGACTATGCAAATTACCTACCCTATCATTAATGTGCCCAAAATACTGAGTTTTCACAAGGTGTGCCAGACCAAAATAGAGAGCCATTGGGTTCATGGAACTTAATAGTGGGGAAGACAAACAATAATCAAATAATTACGTTGTTAATTTCTATAAAATTAATACAGGAATATATATTAGAATGCAGAAATATATATTAGAATGTAGAAAATATGGAATATAGAAAAATACAGGAATAAATATTAGAATAAGGACTCAAGTAAAGTTTTCTTCAAAGAAGTTGACAGTGAGCTGAAATAAAAGGAGATAATATATCCTCATCAGTGGGTTTTTGTAGATTCAGAATACATTTAAGGATTTGGGGAGAATGCAAGGCACATAGCTGATACTCAATAAACTGTGACTACCACTGTTTATTTTCTAAAAATGTGACAGATAATGCAAAGGAAACTACAAATATGAGAGAGATTGGAAATAAAGGCTCATCCATATTTATTAATCTACTTTCAGGAAGAGAGATTAAAAACAGAAAAGAATAAGATTCTTTTCAGGGTAAGGACTTTAGCAAAAATTGAAAATAGTAGGTAAAAGATTATCCACAGAGAAGAAATGCTGTCTCTTAATTTTTGTTTTTTAATTTTAATTAAAATTGAAGAAATTTTCATTTGATTGCTGACTATAAGGCTCCTGCTAGACACCGGAATGACATGAAGTGTGGTTTCTTTTTTCTTTGTTTATATATATTTGACATCAATTGTTGTGGTCCCCATGGATTTTCCACCACCATTCCACCCGTGCAACACTACCTCAGTCCCTTGTGCCCTTCTGCCCTCCACTCATTCCCTCCCTCCTCCCCACAAAGTGTCCCCAGAAGTGTGTTAATTATACAAGTGATCTATGATAAAACACACATTCTGTATCATACTCTCTGTATTGGTCTTAACATTTAATTCTCTGAGGGATAACTACATATAGCCTTTCTCCTCTTTCTCATCAATTCCATGTTGCCAAGTGCACTGGTCACTTCTCTGTCTCCAACCTCCTCAGGATCTTTTCACCATCAATCACTGAAGCTAGGGACAGACCCATTTTGAAATGCATTCCTCTTTTAAGTTTCGTAATTCCATAATTTTATGTCTTTACACTAGTACATTCTTCTGCTAGTTTAGGAGGTAGGTGCTAAGTTTGTTTTGGTTACTGTCAACAAACTACTCCTAAGTAGTATGGCTTCCTGACTTTAAATACCATCCAGGTAAGTGGTTTTAAGGATATAATCAGAAGGATCAGCACTTGATTAAAAATGAAAATTATAAATTCCTTCCAGACCTAAGCAATTAGAAACTAGGAATTGGGGCCCAGTAACTAGCTGCTTAGCAAGCTTTCCAGGTACTTCTGATGCACACTTAAGTCTGAAATCCACTAGTCTAGATTAGTATTTTTCATACCACAGGTTGCAAACACATTAGTTGGTCATGATATAAACTGAGTTATAAACAGCATTTTAAACAAAGAACTCCTAAGACACAAGAATAACAAAGTTAATAATTCAGTCAAACAAATGGGCAGAAGAACTTAAAAGACACTTCTCCAAAGATGAAATTCAAATGGGCAACAGGCATATGAAAAAGTGTTCAACATCCCTCATAAAATCAGGAAAATGCAAGTCAAAACCACAATGAGATACCACCTATACCAGTAAGGATGGCGCATATTAAAAAAACTAGCAACAACAAATGTTGGCAAGAATGTGGGGAAAAGGAACTCTCCTATACTGCTGGTGGGAATGCAAACTGGTCCAACCTACTCAAACTACTGAAAATGGAGATACCATATGACCCAGCAATTCCACTACTAAGGGTCTACCCAAAGGACACAAAAACATTAATTCAAAAGGATACACACACACCTGTGTTTATTGTAGCAATATTTATAATAGGTAAGAAGGAAATAGGCAAGAAAGATAATCTAATGCCATTCATAGCAACATGGATGGAGCTAGAAGGGATTATGCTTAGTGAAATAAGTCAGAAGGAAAAAGATAAGTATCAGATGGTTTCACTTATAAGGGGAATACAGGGAAATCAAATAAGGAATCAGGGGAAAAATAATAATAAAAAAAGATACAACAATAATCAGACAACTATAAATAAGAGACATTCTCCAGGGAAGAAGGAGGGAGAGGGATCAAAATGAGGGTGGGAAGAACACAAGGGACTAATATGATGGTACACAGATGAATTGGTAATAGAAATTTCTGGAGGGGCCACACCTGATGTAAAATATATACAAATAAAGAAATTAAATGGAAAAAAACCCAAAAAACCCAAACAAACAACATTATAAAAAATGAAACAGAATACAACAGAAGAATAGAGATCTTGTTCTGTTATAAAGGTAAGTAATATTTGTGAAACTTTAATTCTTTATGCACATGCATGTGTGTGCATGTATGGATCCATAACTGGCTAAGTAAAATACATTACAGTGGATCACAGTTAAAAAGAGACCTGATCTATTTGACGACTATGTGAGCCAACTTTTGTAAGTCTGGTCACTGCTTGTCATTTAGGTTGTGTTTTGGTCTTTATTTATTTATTTTTTTTTTAAAGATTTATTTATTTATGCATACAAGCACTGGGGTACAGGCCAGAGGTGTGGGGGGTGAGAGGATTCACCACAGA
>JAGFMF010012014.1:1307265-1518595 GCA_019455555.1 Galemys pyrenaicus | reverse complement strand
TCCCTGGCCGGCAGCAGGGATCGAACTCGTGCTGCAGTGGCTGCGGTTTACTTCACAGTGCGTTGCTTAACCCACTGCGCCACCAGGGAGGCCCTGTTTTGGTCTTTAAACCAGTCTACTAAAACTTAAAACAGTCAAACTATCTTTTGGTTTATAATTTCTCTCCCTCACTAGATTATAAACTAATTGAGAGGTGAGCTCTTGTTCCATGCTATGTTTCCAACACACAGAGCGGCACCTGTCCACCTACAACAGTCACTCAATAAACATTTCTTGACTGGATGAACTTTTAAAAAAGAAATGTTTAGTCTTGGGACAAATAGAATTTGATAAAACTACTGAATCAACCTGCATTTAGTTTTGGGCAGATGAGCACATTATTCATTTAACAAGTATAAAGAAAAACCAAAGGGCCCATTTATAAAAGAAATATAAGAACGGCTAGAAATGTTGGGTTCACCTACATTTTAAATGCGAATCATCTAAACCCCCATACAGTTCAAACTCTTCTGGAGAATGTTAACAGTAAATTCAATGGTAAAGAAAAGGTACACTGGGAAGGGAAAATATTAAGGAACAAAATGAATGAATAGGAAAATCATATTCACGATCTAAATACATTTGCTGGAGAATCTGGTTTACGTTACAGTTAGACGATAACTTCAATATTATGGTGATGGTTCACAGGCACTGTGATGGTAGGAGAACTATGGGGACGACACTGGAGGGGAGAAAGCAAATACTGCCTAAAAACTAGCAAAGATGTAAGAAAATAACTAAAATATTTATTAAAAAAATAATGTAAAATGAAAATATTTAAATAAAATGGACTATCTTAAAAATTAAAAAAAATGCTTTCAATATGAATAATCATTTTCCACATTTACTTGAAATCACTGTCCTTCCTGAATCCCACTGAAGTGATGAATGTGTCTATGGACATGTGTGAATACACATGTACTAATGAGCTTAAAATTTTGGGGAGTGTTCTGCTTATGCAGTGGCATCAAAATGATACTTGCTAGGTAATCCCAAACCAATAAATAAATCCTCACCACCACCCTGTGAAGTACGTACTATTCTTTTCACTGAAAAGGGCATGCCTTTTATGGTCAGACATTAGGAAGTGATGGAACCAGAATTTTTAACTCTATTTGTGGGTCAAACTGCTTTTCTATGTTATGTTGTACAGAAAGGAAAACTTTACTTTTAAAGAAAAAAATACATATCTCAATCACAAAATCCACCCATTTAAAAGTACAATCCTGTGGCTTTTACTATATTCATAAATTGTGCAACCATCATCACAATATAATTTTATATTTTCATCAACCTCCAAAGAAATTACTTACTCAACAGCAATCAGACCAAACTACATACGCTTTACATGCATAATAGAAATGCAAATTCTTTAAATAAAGTCTCCATTAAATATATGTATGAATATATATTTGATATATAGTGCAAAAGATAATTATGAAATGAATCTTAAAGGCAAAAATATGACTCGTGGGCCTTCTATACTTTTGCATTAGGAACATTACCATCCAATTGAGTACAGCAAGGAATCAAGTGCTGTCAGCTATTTCCATCTCATATCATTATGGTTAAATTGTAATTTCTAGGATTTCTTGGCCTTTCTGTAACTCAACTAAATATAAGTTTGGGAGGGAATACAGATAAAATAGTGACAACCCATTTGTCTTTCATACTCACTCATAGATTATTAATGTCAAAGGGAAAATAAAAATGAGACGAACATAGGAGATGTAAATTTTCTTTTTCAACGTGTTTGGTTGATGCACATTTTCTAAGAACCCACACTATTGTCTTTAATGATTTACAATAATAAATACAGTATAACTTAATAAATGCTGCATCCACCTAAATAATTAAAAGGAACTCACTGTTGGTAAATGCGCACTCTTCATCATTTTCATCGTTGTCACCAGATGGGGCTTTATAAGGGGGCGGCAACTTCATTGGAGGTGGCGCAGTTCCTCGTTTCTAAAGTGCAAAATTTGAGAGAAAGGTTAACTGCCTTTACACTATTCTCTTTCTCAATGGAAAATGGGTTATCAAGATAATTGGGACTAATTCTGACCGTACCCAACTTCAGCCATACCATGAGGATTGGAAAACAAATGCAATTTATTCTCTTAATGGGTATACTATTAAACAAAAAAGTGAGTCTGTGAGGCACACTTACAAATATACCCCACAAGCATGCAAAAGCATAACTTTTAAGATTGTTGACAAATGAAAAAGGAAGCATTCCTTTCCTGAGAAAGCCAACTAAATGTATTTTCTTTATGCTCTTGACACTTAATTTTCTTAATTACTAAGTAATTAAAATGAAAGGCATCTTAAAAATTAACTTTAAAACTATCTTATGTGTTAATTCTATAATTGTTTAAACTTTTAATTCAATTTTAGAAAGTATAGATTATTTCCCTTTTTAAAAATTAACATGAGGGCCTCCCTGGTGGCCCAAGGGGTTAAGTACCATACTATGAAGCACCCGCAGCCACTGCAGTATGAGTTCAACCCCTGGCCACGGAGGTGACCAACATGGCGCAGACCTCTCCTGCCTCACCTGCTGCTCCCCTCAGCAGTGTATTTCTGTCAATCTACCTGTCAATCTTTCCCACTCTGTCTCTGGTGAATACTCTCACCACCATCCCTACACCTCTGGGTCTGTCCCCCAGTTCTTGTATGCATAAATAAATCTTTTAAAAAAATAGCTTGATGAATGTGAGATGAAATATTCACATTTTCTAAATGAAAAGGTTCACATCTATAAATTTGTAGGTAACATATTTTAATGTTTTTTAAAAAAGAACTATTTATGATCAACAATGTTTGCATTTCTGTGTAAGCATTTTTGAAATTTATACCCCAAACAACATAGTGCATCAACAAGACCTAATTAAAGTAGAACAAAACTCTATAATCAGATTACCAGTACAGAAAGTAGATATTTTCTTGAAACTGTAAAAAAAAAAACATATGTAGAACTTCATGGACAGGTACAAGTTGCTAAAAAGAAAAGGAGTTGATATACCTAAGCAGGAATACCAAACTATTTATATTTCATTAGAGGATTTCAATAAAGTACATTCAATTATGGCTTTCTATGATCAAGCCATTTATGGCAGGATACACTTTGATAAGTGGACCATGACTGATATTTACAGAAGGCAGGCATATAATAAATTCTTTGCAAATAGAAAACACTATTTGGGATCCACAAAGGCAAAACATTCAACCAAACTTATTTAAGATTAATAACTGAAGTAGTATTTTGTATATTTTCAGAAAAAAAAAATCAGAAGAAATGCAAGAGTGATGAAAAGAAGATGCCAAATACAAAATGCTTATTAAGCAAGAAAATAACAGAAATGAGATCACTATGTCTCTTTAACTGTTGTTTGTTAAAAAACTTACAAGTGAGTTAAATGAAGAATGAAAAAAGCATTTTTCTTTTCAGTAAACCTTTACCAGAAGTAGTTCATTTTAGGTCAAACACAATACTCAGAACATGAGCAGAGAGTTTTAAAAATATTAAAGAAATGTCAGTTCTCCTTAATAATATTCTCTTTTTTTATCTCAAAGGGGTAGTTGCTTATGCAACTGATTTATCTAATTAAGGTCTACCAACACTCTCATAAGGACCTCCCTGGTGGTGTAAGAGGTTGAGCAGCAACACTATGAACCTGTCGGCAGCCACTGCAGCACGAGTTTGATCCCTGGTCAGGGAGGTGACATGGACTAACAGACCTCTCCTGTCTTGCCCGCTGCTCCCTTCAACAGTATATTTCAGAATAGGCCTGTTCTGATCCCCACTGTCTCTAGTGAATCCTCTCACCCCCCCCCACACCTCTGCTCTGTTCCCCAGTTCTTATATACATAAATAAATCTTTTTTAAAAAAATTGGATAAGCATATCTCAGTCTCTCTTTCAACTGTGTTGTTTACAGGCCAAATATTACATTGATTGCAAAATCAAAAAAGAACAAGAAAATACAAAGAAACTACAGACCAGTATTTCTGATGAAACTAGCCATAAAATTCTCAAGAAAATTTTGGCAAGTCAAACTCAGTGATATATTAAGACATCATCAAAAGCAAAACAAAATGTAAGGAATAAGTTAAACAAAAGAGTTACAACTTTAAAAAACTGAAAGAAATAAAAATATATCATGTTAATATATAATATTATATTAACATATCATGTTAATATATCATGTTAATAGTTTAAGAAGATTCAATATCATAAAGACAATTTCTTTCCAAGTTATACAACCCCAGTTATAACCCCAAAAGAGATTTTTTTGCATGAAATTTGACATGCTAAATCTAACATTTATATAGAGAAGGAAAGGGATACTTTTCCTTTTAGACGGATACCTCTAAAGAAGAAGAAGAAATATGCAAAGGAAATTGCTCGACCAGAAAACAAGAGTGTAAATTATACTATAACGTTCAGGTCATACTGCATTTGTACAGGAATGGACAAATGAACAAAGAGAAAGCTCAGAAACAGAATTCCTCTGGTGACCTCAGACATGACAGAGGTCACATTGTAAATCAGTGGGTAAAAGAGAGCCTATGCTAAAACAGTGCAATAATTAATTACCTATGGGAAAGAATAAGAATTCATCCCTACCTGATGCCAAATCATAAAACAGATTTTTTTAGATCAACTAATTTTACTAGAAGGGGGAAAGCAGGGATAGAGGATTCTGATTGATGGTAAGGAATGTTTTCTCAGTAGAGACAACCTTTGACCTGGGTCCTTGGAAGATGAAACAGATTCTTATGGAAAAGCAAAGTGAAAAGTGGACTTCAGGCTGAGAGAACAGAAGATCAAAGTCTTAGAAACTCCCAAGTGTGAGAGACATTTTCTGGGACAGAACAGATATCCAACAGGAAAGGGAGATGAAAACAATGATGGCTGGTGCTTTAAAACATTTTTACACCTGTGCTCCACTGGTTTTCTTGATCTTCGTCCTGGCCGGAACCAGTTGTGTTCACAGGAAGGAAATATTATAAATACAGTACTTCTACCCAGACAAAAAGCCACTCTTAAAATATGCAGCTCAGATAAGCAAAAAGAAACTAAAAACATTTTTTTTTTAAAGCTTGAGAGGTTGAAGTTACCTTTTCTTTTTTTTCTTGGGTGTCTTGGTCAAGGTCATTAGTGGTTTTGTTGGCTTTTTTATGTACATTAGGAATGACCTAGAACCAAAAAAAAAAAAAAATTAACACATTTAATGTCATAATCATGTCTTTCCTTAAGTTAAATAACTAACTCTGACTTCTAAAAAGTAAAAGACAGAGTATAATTCAGGTAAAGTGTGTGTGAGTGTGTATGTGTGTGTGTACCACATCAAGGAGCAATAAATTCACAGCCTATACATACAGGCTCAGAGGTGAAGATGAAGAATACTAAAAAGAAGGTCACAATACTGATTGTTACCCAACTAGCTCACTTTGCAAAATAGTTTCACAGGTGACTTCAGATAATTTCTAGAACTGGAGAATCATTTATTTAACTTATTCATGATATACCCCAGCTCATCTATGTTATCCAGTACAACTAGCACACCATGCACACTCAATAAATAGTTCACTACCACAGCACAAGTATGAGTTACAAATGTATTTACATCAGTGGATAAAAAGCTCGATGTAAGCTAGAATTTTGTCACTTATAACACTGGTGCTCAGAAAAACCTAATACATTGTCAGGTTTAATAAATTTTTATACATGAATGAAACAGTTTAATTTCATAGTAATTACTTCAATACTTAATGGTACCAAAAGTACATAATACTTTCCGAGTCATTTCTTTTTTGAAACTGTCTATGAAACGTCTAAGGAAAATATAAAATGTCTAGTTATTTTTTTAAAGTCTCCTCAAATAACTCATACAAATAATACAGGCATAAAATTTGATGATCAACATAAAGAATTAAAGAAAAACTAAATCTTCTGTCCCAGAAAAACTGAAGGAATTGCATGCTTAAAGATAATTTAAAAAACAATACCAGAAAAATACCTTTAACAATTTAATATTGTTTTTTACTTTTAATATAAAATCTAGAGCAGTTAATTAATTTTGGAATAAATGAGAAAGTCTCAGAAATGTTTCAGTTAAGTAAATATCAACACATACTCAGTGCTTCTTTGTGAACAGACACTACTAAATGATTAATATTATTCTCTTTAACATACACAATAACGTAAGTCAGTGTTCAAAAACTGGTGGGATCTACGGATATGTGTTTCTTGTAGTGAAGAATCACAGAAGAAAACACTTTGCCTTTCTTACTAATCAAATATTTGTCTACACTGGCACTACATTCCCCCAGGTGAAAACCAGCTGAAGCTGAATTAGCATGTTTTGGGACAGATATCAGTTGCCATTCATGTTTACACTGTTTGTTTTTTGGGGGACAAGAACTCTACCACTGAAACACCAATGCATCCTGTTTGTTTTTTTAATAGCAGAGAAAAATATTTGTGTAGACAAACTGTCAACAAACATTGGAAGAAAAAAAGCTCACCAGAGGACTACATTTCAAGAAAAGCAGAAGAGAACATATTTCGTATGAAAGCAACTGTAGATTTTGTATGATTAATATCCAAAATGCATGTCAACAAAATTTCAGTTCCATTCTGACACAATGGTATTATAGAAGTACAAATGAATATATGAAAAAAGGAAAAAATATATCATGACAAATTTAATAAGCTGAAGAGATGACCCTAGTTTCCAAAGGGTTTTTAACTGTGAAAAAAAAATCATGATGTTGCTGTGAAAAGGTAGTAAATGTGAATAAGTGGAAAAAGCTTAACTTAGCACAAAAGCTTTCTATTAAAAAAAGAAACAAAACAAAAACCAACCTTCTCTAGAGTACTTCAGTATAAGCCATGGGTTTACTCTCAAATAAAAATTTGCCAAGCACATATAAATGGATACATACATTTCTTTCTAGCAAGCTGAAAATACATTTGAGAAATTGTGAAAAAGCTACAAAAGATAATGTATTGGTGATACTCCTAAACCATCTGTTAAAAGCACAAATACAGAAAAATAAAATTCAACTTAAAGAAAAAAGTACAACTATAAATACCACCAGTTAATTTATGGTGTTTATGAAAACTTCTATGTGACCAAGGCTCCTTTCAACACTTGCCTTTGATGGGCCCATCATTAGGAAATGACTTTTGTTGGTGTTTTGAGAAAAGTTTCAAAGTTTAATATAAAGTGGTAAAAAGGGATTAAGCCTTGACTATATTTTCTTATTTCTCTGATAAGTACCACTTGCATTAATAAGTAAAATGAGAACATCATTTTGCAAAGATACAAAACTTGATTCCTTTCATGAATTCGTTCAACAGAAATCAATTACTGCTAAAAAAATGGAACAAGTCATAGACATAGTAATTAACACCGTCAACAGAATATATTCCCTTGGTTAAAACCACAGAAAGTTCAATGCTTGCTGAGCCTAATGCACAAGGTGGCAGTCTGTCATATAGTATGGGAAGCATGCAAAGAGATTCTTGTTCTGAATGGTTAGAAGAAATTGCACCATTCATGAAGTGAAAATTACCACCTCAGGGACCTCACTGGAGGCACAAGGGGTTGAGTACCACACTGTGGGGCTTCTGCAGCCACTGCAGCATGAGTTCGATTGCCGGCCAGGGAGGTGACCCACAAGGCACAGCAGACCTCTCCTGTCTCACCAGCTGCTCCCCTCAGCAGTGTATTTCAGTAGATCTGCCTGTTCTGTCTCTGGTGAATCCTCTCACTACCCCTCCCACCCACCACCACCTCTGGCCTATATCCCAGCTCTTGTATGCATCCATAAAATCTTTAAAAAAAAAACAGAAAGAAAGAAAATCACCACCTTAGCTCACCAGCAGAGTCTGAATAGAAAGTCTGGCCTTTTTTGGTTGACTATAACCTATTTAAATACTTTGAATAGTTTTCAATAAGCATTCACAAGTGGCCACATCAATGTATAATTTGTTTGGCTCATTCCAGCTCAAAACAATTTCTTTGGAAGTATCACTTGGCAAAGTGATACAGGAAATCTGGCTGATTTCCTTACTGAATTCAGTTTCCAGAAATAAAAGTAATGGCCTCAACTGCTTTCTCATTATTAGGAGTTAAAAATTGAGTTCCAAAAATTCTTCAGTATAAAATTGTATGAAAATAAGATTTTATGCAGTTCACCTTTGTCAGACTTGACGGTGGAAGCATAGTGCTATGGAAAATGTACACACAGATGAGCATTCCTACCAGACGGCTGGGGACCTACTATGTGCAGACACGTTATCAGTGATGCCCCGCCACTGGGCAGCCAAGTGTTTTCGCCCACGTTGCCAATATTACTGTCTTTGTACCCTGACATATAAAAGGCTGAAAAGTACTACATCACTATATTGAACAGCAAATTTTAAAAAAATACGCAGTTTTTCTGCTGTTCAGGAGAGGGTTTACAGAAACTGTTTACCATTATAAAACAAAGAGAAATAAATATTGCTTCCAGTGACAAGGCTTCAGGATAACATTACTGGAGTACATTTGGAATACAAAAATATACACCCTGCCACTAACATGTGTGTATAAGAGTTCCAGTTCCATATCTAAAAAGTACTTTATAACAGAAAAGAACAATGGCTTAATATTGCTATTTTTGAATTCAGAATCTCTAATAAAACACACTACAATGCATATTTGCATTTTTACATGCTTTAATAAGCACACACTATCTTTGACAGTACCTCTAGGATATTTCTATATGTGATTCCTTTTTATATTTAAAGTATTTTATAAGCAAAATAATTGGCTCAGGAAAGTAACTTGCCTCCAAGATAGCAAAGCTGGTAAAGAGAGAATCAAAGAATCTAAACATATCTGCCTGACTCTACAACCTGTCACTTAAACCAGTGTACATTGCAATGACTTCAATTTGAGCAGAAGATAAAAATCAGACTAAAAAAGGGAAACTGATGTTAATAACTAAATCTTTGTGAAACTAATTCTTTGTCTAGGTAATAGTAAAGTAACAATTAAATTATGTGGGCAAAAAAGTCCTCAAAAAAAAAAAAAGGCAAAAGCTTGGTTCGCAGCTACGGAGAATATGAAAATAACGGCTAAAGCTTACTCTTGGGGTGGATGACAAGCTCTGGACGACGAACACCACAGGGTTTCCTGCATTCTTAATGGCTTCAACTGCATCTTTGTGTGAAGCATTCTGCAGATCTACTCCAGACACCTAAAATGCAGAAGCATTTTTTTTTTCAATTAGAAAGTCAGAATATATTGTGGATAGGTTAATTCAAAATTCAGGTGGATTATCTAGTTCTGAAAACAGTCAACGTCTAATGAATTAGACCAAAGTTAAATAAATAAATAAGAATGTTCCATAAAAAGCTATTTTAGAAGGCCATGTCTAACAAAAATAATAGTTTAACTTCAGGAAAAGTAGATATGACCCTATCTTAATAATAATAGTCATGGTTAAATATATTTATGCAAAATATCTCAGTAAATAACAGAACCTTAGTAAGTTTCTGAGCTTGCCACTAACATAGTGCATTACTTTGAATGGGGCAAAAGAGGTGGGAATCTCTCTGGACTCTTCTCTCCAACTGAAAAGAATATTTTAAGTAAATCATCCATTATTACAATTGTATAAGCATTTTTCAAATTATGTTCAAAAAAGAAGTATGAAACAACCACAGTATCTTTTAAAAATGTTCTGTGTTAAAAAATTTGGGCTAAATGTAAACAGTTGCTTATTATACAAATCTCAGAGAACCTAATTTGTGAACAGACTCAATCTCCTAAAACATTCTGCATTTATCATCCATATTTAAAAGAACCAGTCTCTCAACAACAACAATTCAATAGGTAATCTTGGGGGTGGCTTATCATCAGTGAATAGTGACAATTTGTTAATATTACTTTGCTATAAGGGGACTGAAGAAATGGTAATGTAAGTGGAGAGGGATGTGGGATAAAGACTGGTTCTGTTTTTAAGATGGGAGATATCAACCACAGCAATAACAATGCAGTGGAGAGTAGATAATAGAGCGAAGAGTGACAACTATAGAGCAATAACTGGATTGTAAAAAAGTAATGACATACTACACAGAGACTGGTTTTAGAGAGAAATAGTTCATTTGTTCTTAGAAATAAGATCTGTTATGCAGTGGAAAGCTCCCTTTGATTGCCTCTATTTTCTCAATGAAAACAGAAACACAGACCATGAACTAATATTAAAACTAAGGTATGAGGTACAGGAAGTTTGAAATAGTTACCTATGGAAGTAGGAGAAGGAAGTCTTTAAGGAACTATTACAGGTGTGCAGAGCAGAACTAAAGACTCACTTGAGTGGGGTAGCCATGAATTTAAAATGAGACCAGGAAGCATAGCTGGCTATTTCCTCCAGTCATTTTAGAGACCCCAAATAAGCAATGAGCTGCAATTAACAGGAATGTGGTTCTCCCAGCAAGTTTAGTGAACAGAAAGAGAATCAAAGGAGTTGGAAGAGTATTCAAGGGAGTGATCTGAATGATTAATCCCAAAATCTATTTAGAGTGATGAGGAAAGTGAGGAATCCAGAAGCTAAAGGACAGAGATGAGAGGGAGGGCGCTAACATAGGAGGCGAAGGACCCAACGTATTAGGAATTTACTTATTTATTTTTAAAAATTTATCTTTTTTTAGATTTATTTAATTATACTTGGCATCATTTGTAGTCCCCAGGGAATCCCCACCACCATTTAAGTCAGGCACTATCACCTCAGTCCCTTGTGCTCTTTCTGCCCTCATCCTGGTCTCTACGCCATACTCCCCCAAAATGATCCTTTTGGTTTGTCTTTGTCCTTTTGTTGTGTTTTTTGTTTGTTTGCTTGTTTGTTTTTGGCTGTAATTGTTCATTTCTTTGAGCGCTCTCTCTCTCTAGTTTTTTTTTTTTTTTGTAGTTGTTGTTCCTTTACATTCCTCTTAAGAGTGAAGCCACCTGATATTTTTCTCTTGCCTTTTGACTTATTTCACTGAGTATAATTCCTTCTAGCTCCATCCATGTTTCTGTAAATGGCTCTAGTTTATCATTTTTGATTGCCGAATAGTATTCCATTGTGTATATATACCACATCTTCTTGATCCAGTCATCTACGTTTGGGCATTTTGGTTGTTTCCAGGTCTTAATGATTATAAATAGTGCTGCAATAGATATGGGGGTACAGGTATCTACCCAAAGGATGTATTAGGAATTTAAAGACAGTTAAGTCTAAAGTACAGTGAATGAGTGGTAGCAGAAAGAGGTGAGACTGATAAGGGAGCTGAAGCCACAACCTGCAAAGTCCAAAAAGCTATGGGAAGAACTTACACTTTTTTCCTAATAGACATCCACTTACAGAGATTAATGCTCTGTAATTTTCCCATCTGAATTGAATGAAGCTATGGAGAATTGTAAAGAAATAAAATATAGTAATAATTTAAAATGAAGCTAGGGGGTTCAAAGGACGATGGAAGATTATTGGTGTTTTGGTTCTGGATTTGGTGTGATAATTCCCATTCGTGGTAGTGTGAACTTATAATCCTAGAATATATACATTCTTGTAAGCCAATGTTATCTTAATAAACATTAGCAACAAAAAAAGAAAGCAGCCAGTGATTTGATAATGCTTCTTATGAATAATCCTTAAAACATTCAATAGTGAGAAAAAAGAAGTAGAGACTCTATGAGAGTAGGTCTAGAAACACACAAACAAATGAGTACATGTGTAACCTGGTACAGACTAAAGCATCTAAATAAAATACCTCTAACACTGGAGGTGTATACACACACCTGCATACATGAAGAAAGGAATTTAGGTTAAGTGATTATATTACTGTCTTATGGAATATTTCAAAAAAAAATATCATTTACCTCAAGAATTTTATCTCCAGTTTTGAGAGCATTTGTTTTTCCTGCTGGACTATCTTCTAAAACTTGTTTGATAAATATACCTTTAAGCTCTTCTCCATTCTTGAGGCGTTTGATAACAGTTTGTCCACCAACAATACTAATGCCAAGAGACACATCAGGTTCTCTAAAAATCTCAACACTGTAAGAGAAAAATATCAATTTGTTAGACTGTCACTGTTTTGATATGTACTTTAAATATATTTTCTAAATGTATTTTTATAAGTGTTATAGAAATTGTATTACTTCCAAATTAATATCAATAATTCATGGCATATGTGAACGTTTAAATTCTAAAAAAGGTAGATTTCTAAAGTAATAAATATGAACCTCACAATTCAGAGATTTAGCTAGGCCTTGATGATTCTATCTCTTACCACAATATATCTCCTATCATTAGTTCTTCCTATTTACATCTGGAACAGTTAAGAATGGACTAAGAAAAATAACAAAAGTGTCAAAAATCAGGAAGTTACCTCTATCATTTGGCAATCAACACAGACTTTCAGAATAAGATAGATGTGCCACTGAGAGCCTCTTTACCCAGCATGATTTTCCCAGGCACCAGGTTTTAACCTGTGGTTCTTAAGCAGAGGACAGTTTTTATCTGATCCTCAACTTGGACGCTTCCTACCTCCACATCATTTTAAAAAACAAAGTGTGCAATAAAACTTGCCCTTGATAACATGGATTTGTCCCTGCACAAATGTGACCAATAATTAACTCACATTTTTAAAAAGCAGCTCATAAAACAATTCCAGAGATTTTAAGACAAAACTTGAATGTGCAAGAAAAGAACAGTTTGAGTAGGTGTGATGGAATTACTAAAGCATGAAGACTAAAATGTGTGGCTAAGGAAGACTTCCATAATCTTCATAAAGTGTAGCCCTGGTGAGTACTTGAAGCTACAACATGATCCAAGAGCAATGGGCCCAACAAACAAAGCACAAACCTGGACTACAATAGAGGAAGGTAGAGATAAACTGATAGAACCTCAACCACCAGTTTACTAAAAGAAGCTTTACTGAATACTAGGTAGCTCTACTGGAGTGGGTTAGTGATGCAGTGATAAGATACTTGTTCATGACTTACTATCATAGATCGACATCATAAGTTGCTTTTTCTGCAAGAGCATGATGAAGATTTTTCTAATATTGGTTATAGGTGTTTTTGCCTGATTAAATATCTTTAGATGACAAAATAAAACTAAAATTTAGATCAGCCTAATGTGCATGATAGCAATTCTTCAACCAGTAGAGAATGACACTATTATGTTAAAAAAAAAGAACAACCAGGAGCCTCCCTGGTTGCAAAAGGGGTTAAGTCACAACATTATGAAGCTATCTGTAGCTACTGCAGCATGAGTATGATCCCCTGCCAGGGAATTGGCCCACATGGCAGAGCAGATTTTGCCAGTCTTGCCTGCTGCTCCCCTTCAGCAGTGTATTTCAGTAGATCTTTCTGTTCTATTCCCCACTCTGTCTCTGGTGAATCCTCTCACCACCTGCACCTCTGGCCTGTACCCCAGTTCCTTATGCATAAATAAATAAATCTTAAGGAAAAAAGCAAACAACTGCATTCTCCAACTGCATAAGCCAATAATGTCATTAACATACATTCTTGGTGGACCCCAGTGGCTGAAGTTTGGAGTTTCTTCTCCTTCACCTTCTTCTCTCTCAGGTAACTCACTGAGGAGAAAGGAAGACAAAAAACAAAACTTACACATATCACTTATGACATAGTCTTAATACTGAAAGTTCTTAGAAAGTTAATAAATTGTACACTCTATATGTAGTTAAATAGTTCTTAATTTTTAAGCTTTAAAAATATTTACCTCAATAGTTAATTATACATAGAAAGCAACAACATATTGCTTTAGTATCCAACTCAACAAATACCTACACAGCACCAGAAAATAAATCATAGATATATATTGTAAAACCCATGTATAAGTTAAAAAAATTTAATGGTGACACTCTAGATGCTATTTTCTAAAAGTCTGTATTTGATTTGTGCAATTTCACATTTGTTTCTGTCAACTTATATAGTCCTTAAAATCTGGTATTGATTGACCAGTCCAGCATCAACTGACATAAATAACTGAAATTATAAATAGTAAGCCTGATCCTTCTTTCCAGATTTTTCTGTCACTCTAATCCCAAATCATTCCTGTCATTTGTACACCATAGATATTCAGTGTAGCTATACAGCACTTTTCAGTTTATAGAGAAATGCACTTATGTTACGCGTTTCTCCCACCTACTACCACCATGCTTTCATCAATGTGCTACGTTAATAAAGAACTGCTTAACTGCATAATAGGAAATGCTGAATTACAGAGCAGTTAGTAGTAAAAGTAAAGCTAAAGAGGATAGAGACATTCGTACATCTTTCTGAGGAGTTCTTAGCTCTTGTCTAACCTGCACCGTGGAATGGGTGCCTGACTTTGGACCATCAAATGGAATAATTTGTGGATAGTGTAAATCCTTACTCTTTGCTCAAAAAGTAGGTATGGCTTCTTCCTTTGCATTTTCACAAAATTCTCATGAAGTAAGCATAGCAGGTCATACTATGTTTTTCAAATGTGGAACTGAGTACAAAGAAGAGAGACACTAGACAACCTTCCCACAGTCTCCAGGCTCTGTTTCAGCAGGAGGCCTCTGATCTAGGTTTCTCTATAATCTCAAGTAAGTTCAGTAAAAAGTGACAAAACACCTGTGCTCCCTGGTAGCACAGGGGTTAAGTCTCAGCACTATGAAGCTGTCGCCAGCAGCTGACCCACATGGTACAGCAGACCTCTCCTGTCTCGCCCACTGCTCCCCTCAGCAGTGTATTCAGGCAGTCTGCCTGTTCTGTTCCCCACTGTCTGTGGGGAATCCTCTCACCCCCACACCCCTTGCCTACATCCCAGTTCCAAGTTCTTATATGCATAAATAAATAAATCTTTTTTAAAAATAACAAAATAGCAGCCACTTGCCACGCTACAGACATTAGAAAATATTACATTTAAAAACTGAGTGAAAGGCAGAAAGCTTAAAGGATCTAGACAACCTTAGCATAAGGTATGCTAAGAAGGGTGATTGTAGAAATTGAGATCATTGACAATTCACCCACTACCAGATAGCCTTGCCTTGCTGACACAGTCTGTTTTTTTGATAAAAAGCATCATAGCATTCAGGAAAAAGCAACTAGACAGATACTGACCAGTTACCCATGGAATATCCTTCTCTCTCCTTTTTCCTTACCAACATCACCCCTTTTTTTATTCCAGGTAGTACTCAGCCCAGCCTTTAAAAAAGTACATTATCTGGACTTCTTTTCAGTTAATGGTAACTATGTGCCAAGGTTCTGATCAATGATAAGGAAGCAAAAGTCCCTGAATGAGATTTCAGAAAAGTCATTAAATGGAGAGAGAATCAGTTGGCAGGAGCCTTTTACTCTATGTCCTTCCCTTTCTTCTTGCCTAGAAGGCAGAGATGATATTGACAGTGAAACATCCATCTTAAAATCATAAGGAATAAAGTAAGTTCAGTAAAGCAGTATGTTAAAGACAGCATAACAGAAAGATGTCTAAGACCCTGGCTACTTTTCCTCAGGACATTTTACATGAACAAAATGAATTCTGTTTGGCTAAACTGGTGGGGGCTCTGTTTATGAGCAGCTGAATGCAATCCCTACATAATACATCACTGTTTTTTTCAAAGCATATCTTTTTTTTAGGAAGTTGGTGTAAATATGTTTCATTTGTATTATTTGAAACCTAAAGAGAAATAAACTTTAGAATAACTTATGTAGTGTGATTACTTTTAATATAGCCATAGGAGAGGAGTAACTATATAAACTAATACATTGATGAATGCAACCTTTTAACCCAAATTAAAATTTAACTGAGAACGTAAAATACTTTTATGGCACTCTTAATATAGAAATTTGGCAAACATTTGAAATTTCACAAAGGGTTTCTAATTAGATTTTATAAGTTTCACTTTGCTTAAACATGGTCAATGGCTCAATCAGAATCAGAAATTTTAAAACAACTGAGCTTTTGCCTCTTAGGGTTTTATAACCAATTTTCCCCTAAAGGAACTAACCATCCAATAGAAACACTTTTTTAAAAAATTGTCAGACCTTATAACAATTGCCCAAAGTTGACAATCTTTACAGATTTTAAAGCAAAGAAGGTGTGCTCCACTAGCAAACAAAAGGAGGTTAATAAGACAATCATGATATCCCATCTCTTTGTGAATAAAATTGTCAAATTTGTTCATACAAAATTCATACAAAAATTATAAGACTACAAATAGGTAAGGCAACCTTTCTTTTTGAATGTATCTTATCTAGTATTTCTACATATAAAGTCATGAGGCTCTAGTAAACTGAGCCCCTCAAAAAAATGTGAGCAGGGAAAAGTTCTGGTTATGACTAGTACATTCAAGGTGGTTTTTTTTTTTTTTCCTTTTTAATAACAGACTCCATGTAGCAATTTTGGTAACACACCACAGGGAATATGAACATTTGCAACTGAAAAGAAATGGGAACTAGAGTTTTCCAAACTAGTAGGCTTACTGCTATAGATGGTACCTTGTGATTTTGAAGTTGCAAAGCAATCACATCACAGCACTAACAGTAAAGAATTCGGTATTCCCTTAAAGTTTAAAATGACACAGACATGGTGCTGAGGGAAAGAAGAAACAAAAAAGTACCTACTGTATGTTTCTATTTATATGAGATCTAGAACAGAAAAAAGTAATTTATAGGCTTAGAAGTCGTAGTTGTTGTCTGGAGCAAGACCACACACAAAGCGGAATGGGTGAACTTTCTGGGGTGATGTAAATATTCAAGATCTTGATTGGGGTGTGGGTAACATGAATTTATACACACTTATAAAATTAGGCAAATTATCCCTTAAAATTTGGCTATCTTAATAATAAATAATAGGATATAAATAAAACGCAAAGGGTAAGTTGCTTCCTTAGGTCAGCTTTAATTCTCTTTCTGCCTTCTGTATATCTGGGACTGGTCATCTAATTAGTGTAATATTCCTGTATATCTCCCACCCTAATTTTTCACATTTGTCTCTATCTGCAGAGTGGACCAAGCTGCAACAGCATCATAAAACCTAGAACATGTCACATCCGCGATACCACAAACACTCTGGACACCTCCCCTTTCCTCCCACTAATTCTTTCTAGAGCAGTTGTCTACCAATTACACATGTTTGTTTTCTCCCATATATTCAACCTCCTACAAATGTTCTGAATTTATACCTAATTTTTGGCAACTGGACTCAAAGGTAAACAGATTAGATATGCAGCATTTATTTGGAAGGCACTAACTGCCAGATACTGTATCTGGGACTTAAAATAAAAAATTAACTCATTTAACCATTTCCTCATTTAAAGTCCTTTCTCTAATTCCTTTCCCTGTGACACTCTATCTCCTATTTCATCTCCTGCTATTCATAACAAAATATCCAGTATCAATGTTATTTCTTTTTATTTGCATCCTAGTCTACCACATGATAGACACATATATATCTGTGCATATGTGTGTGTGTGTATATATATACACATATATACACATTAAATCTTTCATCTCAAATTCATCATATTCCTAAGCTTTGGCCTCTGACACTTTTCTTGTTTTACTTATTTATGATAATCCTACTTATTACTTAAAAAAATTCTACAACCTCAGAATTTTAATAAACTCAGGAACAACGAATGACCCTAGGCATTATGACAGTTTATCACTGCCACCCAGCATCATTGTTAGCCTTTCACTAAACATTTACCATGTTCAGGGCATTAGGTAAAATCTTTAGTCACTCTTACTTAAACCACAGAACAACCTACTTTCTAAGTGAGGAAACAGGAACACAAGGGAAGCCTTCTCAGGGTCATGTAGCTGTTAATAAAGAGGAAAGATCTGAGCAGCATGCACCATATGTCTGTCCTGTAGATCTGCTATAGTCTGAGAATCCCTATGTCTCCCAGGATGAACACCCATATGTCTTCAGGCAGCAGGTGGTGACAGAGATGGATTAGAAAAAGACTAAAACCAGGGGAATTCTGAAGTCATCTCAGGTGACCTTATGAAGAACATGCACTCAGAACAGATCTCCTGGGTTCTTTTCAGAGTTATCTTACCCTGCCTGCACAGTCCCCTTCCTAGCGAACTCCACTTTCAAGGTGTGTCTGATCTCTTAATAGTAGTCCTGCCTCCAAAGATGAGAAGTTGGCTTCATGCAAAAGTACAGTGCATACTAAATAATGGAGCTGGGCCCTATACAAAAGTTAATGCAAAGAAGAAATTCTAAAATACCATTTAGCACCACTTAACACCCTGATGATCTGAAAAACTGTCTTCCAAAAGAATCTGTGTGTTATTCAAGAAGGCTCCAAAGAGACAATAAATATTCATTTATGCACTTAACCTCATGGAGCATACCCTGAAAGATTAAAATGGGAGAGGGTATGATTTACAGGAACTCTTACAACTTGAGATTTAAATGATAGTGAGCCAAAAAACACAATACTCAAGTGCAAGTCTGATATCCTAAGACAAGGGTTAGTTTGGAGTATTTAAATGCCCATGCTAGATGAGAAATCAGCTTGTCAAAGTACTCATATTTGGAGAAAAGCTATGGGAGAGGATTAACATGACTCTACAATCCCTGAAGATGGGAGAATAGAGTGAGCTATAACTGACGTTTCATTTTGTCTTCTGCATTAAAATCTTATTTCAATCTTTCCAATTCTACAATTATAATTCTGTTGCTTTAGAGTAGCATCCTGTTTCTGAATTTTTTGGCCATATTCAATTATGAACACCAAGTATAGTAATTTGATCACATGAAAAGTCATAAAATAAAACATGTTTTGAATTCTTCTAGTCCTTCTACTTCTAGACATGTCTCCTAAAGAAATAATGCACTGCTTGTTCAATACTGCTTTCCTCTGGGAGCTGGTTATATGGCTTACACCAGGACCAAGCCTGTCAGTATCTCTCTGTGCCCTGGTGCAGCTCTGCTGGGTGAAAAGTCAACAGAGTCTTTCAAGTAGCGGAGTCTATCTGTGCCTTTTCTTTCCACTCAGACATGCAGAGACACAGAGAACAGCTTTTTATGACGTTTCTATTTAAAACTCTAGGCAAAGGTTACAGGTTGCCAGACAGAGAAGTGATAACATGTGAGTCTAAAACACTTCATATATCAACACAGAATCATCTTGTACTATGGTGGTAATACTACTACTACTACTACTAATAATAATAATAAACATTAAGGCAATTTAATTCTACCTGTCTCTCCAATTTCTCTGTTCACTTCTACACTCTTACACTCACAGTGCTATACAGCTCTGGTTTTCCTTTCAGATGTACCTTCATTCCAATGCCCTACCCCCAAGGCCTGCCCAGCCAAATTTCCTGGCACACTCAGTGGGATCTTGAATTGTAAAGGCACCACCTCTGCCCTAATGTCTTCACTCACTGTTCCTTCAATCTCCTCTGTTCTCAAACAATATCTGGTTCTCTGCCATGGATACCCCCTTAGGTGGGAGATGCTCATTCCCCCACGCTCTGGGAAGTGGGAAGAGCACCAGCATTTTTCTAGACTCCTTTTCATTACTTAGTCACTACTCTCCTACCTTTTCTTCAAAAGCGAACTTTCACATAGACATCTCTCCTTTAAAGCACATCCTTTTCTAGCCCCCCATCACTCCTAGTCAGTAACCTTTTTCCTAAATGAGCCCCCCCTCCAAAAAAAAAATTCAAAGTTATTGGGCAAGAATCCCTTTGAATATCTGGCTCCAAGGGACAAAGAGCATCTACATTTGGACTTTGCTTTAAATCCTGGTACCTGGCTCTATGGAGAAGGATTTCCTCCTATTAAACTACCAAAGTTAATTTTTCCAGTTGTACAGTGTCCTCCTCTCCTTTCCTACCTCTGGGGATTATGTTTAATCACCCCCTTTCTAGCATCTACATATTCCTTTTCCAGAAAGACACACACACACAGCGTCCCCTTGTCATAATCCAACAATACCAAACAACACTCTCCAGCTGTCTAGGTAACACACATTCTATCTACTTCTTTTCATGACCAGGATTCTCTAAATATCCAGTGCATTCTTACTATGGATGTTACCGACCTTCTGCTCAATTCATAATCTACCACTACTCCCTCATTTCCCACATTAGTGAAATTGTTCTGTGTTTTCCAAGAGCAGCCACGTAAACCCCTTACCTAACTGATGACTCTGAAGCATACTGGCACTTTTGTTGAGATGCTCTCTTTCCTTGATTTCTATGCAAACTTCTAGTTTATCAGTTTTCTTCTATTCTTTGTTCATTCCACTTCACTATTTCTTCTTCCTTTCATACCTTTAATATTGTTGCTTTCAAGGATTCCAATTTGGGTCCTATGCTCTCATTATTTGAACTTTCTATGGGTAACTATTCAAGTCCAGGAGTTTTATCTACACAATTATCCATGTTAGGAGAGACCTTAACATTAAACCCCAGGATCAAGTCTCTAATTGCCTTCACTGTTTTGTTATGGATATACTAATCCTCAACTTGTCCCAAGTTGGACTCACCATTTTCCCTTCCAATCTGTTCATGCTCCTGTAATCAATGAATTAATGATCTCATTATCCATCTACTTTCCTATTCCAGGAACAAGAGTCATTCTCTGCTACTCCCACTCACTCCCTATGTATTATCAGTCACCAAGTACTTCTTACTTGCGTTAAAATAAACTTTTAATTAACATCTCATTCTTTATACAAATACTCCATGTAATCTATTTGCACACAACTACAAAAATATAAAATTGTATATATTTTAAGTATGTGAAATTTTTATAAGTAACTGTCTAATAAGGTGAAATTTATTCATAATGTTTTTCTATATTTTTCAAATGTTCCACCATAATAATGCCTTTTCGTTTTATAGAAGTAAAAAGAAAGTGTTTTTATAATGTGATAACAGAGAGAAATGATAGCATACCATGCATCAGTGGCATATCTAGAAGATAACATTCCTGTGTATGCTGAGGTCCTGGAAACTTGAGTTCTGGGGAGCTGGTATAAAGGTAAGTCTTCTTGCTCCCTTCTTTGAGGCACAGCAGGAAGTTCAACAAGCAGGCCAGAGCCTTGGACATCATTTGGAGATAGCATGCCTAAAGAGCAAACCCAGCTGAGAGTGAATACCAAGTGTTTTCATTCATCTCTCCTCCATCAGCAAATAGTTAGACACATCTACTGTGAACAGGTATATAGTAAATATACCACATATATTGTATATAAATAAATATATTAAAGAAAAGTATATTATAATTTAACTATAACAATAACGATAATTAACTAAAGTACATTAAACTAAAGTAAAATATTTAATCTCAGATGGTGATCATTATGGTGAAAATGAAGCCAGGAAGGAATCTAGGGATTGCTTAGGAGAGACTTACAATTTTCATTGTGGACTCACTGAAAGATGAGTATCTTATCAATAGCATCCCCTCTATGATACTATTCTAAATCTTATGACATATTTTCCTTTATCAAACTAAGTTGTCCCACTATGGGCAATTTGACATCTCACTAATTTAATATAATAATTCCAAATAACAAAAAAACTAAATAAGCACACCTTGTTTATTGTGGTAAAGTTGGTTAACACTCTTCTATCTTTGGAGTTGTAAGTTTAAACCTCTAGAAAAGTACATTTTCACATGCTTCCCACCACCAGTGCCCCAATAATCCACCATGTTCCACTGCCCCCTCCCACCCTTACTCTCACCATCCACCTTCCTCTTCTATTTGCTTCAGTTTTGCTGTCAGATATTAAGAGTTTAAAATTATTGGTTTGGTATATGACTATGTTTATTGTTTATAAATTTCTGATGTTTTTTACATTTGTTATCTCAGTTAATTCTCACATCAAACTGTGTGTTAATGAGAAAAGATACTAGCAACTACATTGCATAGATGGAGAAACTCAGGTTAGTGAGTTATGCCAGCTGGAATGTACAAATGTACTGAGCATGTCATCCATGTCACTTTGCCATTTACTGAAACAAGGAATAACAAGGCAGAGCTGCACATAGAGTGCTGTGTACATGGATGGAGACCAGCACCTATGCTGGCTAAAATCCACTAATCACTCTTAAGGATAGCCCAGTACCCATTATGTCCAATCCATTAATGTTCCATGCCACTCTTTAACATACAAGTAGAATGACCATGCATCAAAAGTCTTCTTGAGATCCATAAATTTATAGTATGCTTTGGAGGTATGGCTCATCAGGAAATTAGAAATGATATTTAAGCGAAACAGACATTCTTCTAAAACTTTCTGTGAGCATCAATTAAACTCTTTCATGTCTTCATATTGAACAAATTATCTAGTAAATTCACCACTACTTCTGCTTTTCCTCTTGTCCAGGAATTTAAGAATCAGGTTCAAATCAATTGGTAATGGAACAGAATCTGAAGATGGGGTGAAACAGGGCAAGTCTCAGTTGCCAGGGGAAGTCTCATGCACAAGGGTCTATGTTCCTGCAGGCAGTCAAACCCATGTTGCTGCCCCATTGTTCCAGCTTTGCCTGCGCCTGCCTCCCTCTCACTAAGGAGAAACAGGAGGTCAACCAAATTGCTGGCAAAAATGGCCTATAACCATAGTTCTAAGAATAGGGAATGAACTCTATTTAGGGTGAGTGCCCAACTAGCTATGCCGGTAAATGCAACTAGTAAATTATAGCACTGGGTTTCATAGGTTGCTGCAGTTTGTTTAAAACATTTTGTTACATGCTCTACTCAAAGGCTGCTCTCACCCTCTGCTGACTTCCTCCCCTGAAAACTTCTGTTGGTAGGGTGCTTAGGCACATATTTCTCATCTCTTACGTGGCTTGACACAGTTACACTTTACAGAGCTCTTTATTGAGTGCAACACAGTACCCAGGAGCCAGTAAAACAAATCAAGTCCTCCAGGGTCTGGGCAGTTGCTGGGTTACAGCCATTATGGAGCACAAAGCTTAGAAAAACAGAGACATTAAAACAAAACAAACAAACAAAAAAAAACATTCCCAATAAATGAAAGTTAATGCTTCCCGGAGAAGAGTAGGGGTATTTTCAAAAGGCTTAAGTTGGTGAGGTGCATACATAAAATAGTGAGCAAAATGAAAGCAAGAAGAATCCAAGTAGAGTGGAGACTTGGCCACTGAAAACACAAAAGAATTCAGGAGATGACAGGTTGGACATGTGAACAGCATATTACTTTCTTACTCAACACTCTTTTCCTGAGCATGCACCATGGTAACAGAGTAAGATACAAGCTGTGTCCTCCAGAGGCTTCATGTTAACAGTAAGAGTCCATGCACCAGACTCTTAAGTACAAGGACAGAAATTCACCCAAGGTTCACTGGAGGTGGACTACAGGCAGGAGTAGTGAAAGGCTGGGAGTCAGAACTACTTTCTGTCTGACATCCTATGAAATTTAGTATGGCTAACTGCATTGCTGATTTGGAATTTTTCTTGTCTATAAAACATGCTTAATTTATAGTTTTAGTTTCATAGCCTACGAAGAGTATCTTCTTTGAGTAGACATAATTTTGGATTAGGTATAGGGCCAACAATAGTCCTTTATATAGAGGTTCTCAAAAATATTTTTGAAATTTATTGTTCATAGATAAATCTAAATTGTGTTACTAATAAAATGACCAAAGAGCAACCAATTTCAAAGACTCCTTAGAGAACAAAGATCCAAGTTCTTCATTTTATAGGTAAAGAAATAAAGAGGCATGGAGAAGCTTGGAGACTTGCCGGGCTACACAGCAGGTTAACTGCTTAGTGTTGAGGAATCCGAGACAGAAACAAACTACTGTTTGCTAGACAGGGATCTCAAGAACAAAAGGAGATTTTGAGTAGAATGAACTCATTATCATATTGCTGAAATTTATATTTACTATATGTTAGTAATTTCTCAGTCCACCCATGATCAGTCTTAATCTAAATATTCATGCCTGCCACAGAGCATTCTGTAGGCTTTCAAAAGTTATTCCTGAAAGCATGTAGCTATGAATGCTTGTCTAGTGAGCTAGGTCTAAGATAGCCAAATTCAGCTTAATTCTCAAAGATATAAGCTCTAAAAATAAACTCCCAGATTAAGGAAGAACCATGGGCTAAGTGGTGCCCCCCAAATTCATATCCATGTCACAGACACTATGAAATTTGGAAAAATTATCTTTGCAGGGGGAATTAAGTATCTCAAGAGGATATCATCCTGGATTACCTGAATGAGTCTAAGTCCAACGATAGGTGTCCATATAGCACACAGGAGAAAAGACAGGAGGGAGAAGAGGAGAAGGCCACATGAAGAGGGAGGCACAGATCGGAGTAACGCAGCTTTAAGCCAGGGAATGCTGGAGCCACCAGAAGCTGGAAGAAGCAAACAATAGATTCTTCCCTAAAATCTTAGCAGGTAGCATAGTACCTGCTTTAGAACTTCTGGCGTTCAGGGCAGTGAGATAATTAACTGCTGTTATTTGAAGCCACCTAGATTGTGGCAGTTTGTTATAGCAGCCCCTGAAGGCTCACAGAGGCAGCAGAAGGCAGAGGAAGTAACTTTGAAGTCACACAGATGATACACAGAACAGGGCTCAGAGGGAGACTGGATTATCCCATGAGTAGAGTACCGCTTTCCTTATCTTCTTCCCAACTGCACGGCCCCTCCCCACTAACACCTACACCATATACCTACCTAGTCTACTCCTTTCAATCCTGACCATATAAAGGTCTTAACCAGGGGCAACTATTCCCGTATGGCAATATTAGGAGACATTTTGATGTTCATCATGACTGTGGATGAGAGTGTTAAAGGTATTTGGGGTTAGAGGGTGAGGAAGCTGCTAAGCATCCTATAATGGACTGGCCGGCTCTCTAGAACAGAAAGGTGTGTGGTCCAAAATTATGCTGACATGGCTATAACATATCAATGGTAACCACACAGATATGGTGGTACTTATTCATTCATTTGTACCATAAGACTTCTCCAATTATTAAGTCAGAGGACTACAGAAATTTAGTGTGCTTAAGACAAAAACAGTATATTGGGAGAGATTTTGAATGAAAAGCTCCATTTTTTTCCTAGTCACAATCAGTTAGACGTGAAGAAAATGAATAGACAACTTGAATCTCAGATATTGAAAATTAACTATTTCATGATGTCTTGACTCTCAGGAAATTGATAATTGCTATCATCTCTTAGATGCCTTCATTTTTTACCATTAAGGGATCCCTTCTTTCTATTTTACTCAAGAGAATCCTGAATTCACATAAACTAAGAAATAGCTTTCTATAGTGCCCTTTCTCTCCTACTCAGCCCCTTACAACATATTACTATACAATTGCCCATAAAGACTTTTTCCTATAAGTAGAGTCGTTAACAGGTGAAAGACAGCATAAATTCTGAATAATGGCTCTATAAATCCTAATGCTATGAAAGATTTTAACAGTCTCACCTACAGATGCTAATATTATAATGACATTTGATATCCTAGTGTTAGATGATAAATTTTTTTTTTAAGTTTTCAAAAATATATAAGAATCAATATTGGAAGGAGGCGAAGAGAGGCACTATACTTTTAGAATTCTTTAATGGAAACTAAGTTATTAATGCACCAAAACTGACCATAATATATGGCTATAAAAATGTTTCATAAATGTTTAAAATATGCCTCTCTTTATTAATATTTAACAACCCCATTCAACGGCTAACAGTATCACTTAATAGCATCAGAGATTTTAATATATATTAGAGACATTTCAGATTCAGCATAAGGTACTAGTTTTAATCCATAATGCTAATAAAAAGCAAAATGACACAGAGAAAAACGCAACCCTTTCAGAAAACAGAATGAGAGTTCTAGGTTGAAATATGAGCCAGGTTTATCCTTTCAGATAGTCTGAAGCAGATAAATTAATAAGCAAATTTAAATTCAAAACATCATCATGAAAATGTGACAGTAAAATTTATCATATACAAAAATAAAACTGAAAGATTACAAAATAATGCAATTTGGGTTTATGAGGAACAAAAACCACAAACCTAAATCCAGACTGTTTTTTGTTAATGAATCAAGATTTTCCAGATCATCAAATCTGCCTTGTTGACTGTTTCCTTCAGTTGAGGGTATGGCGGGTAGGGAATCGATGCCAAAATTTTCTTTCATCTTGAGAGGAAGAAAAACAGAAATGCATTAGCACTTCATGATAAAATGTGGAACACTATAATGTTGTTCAAACCAGATAATAATGATAGTGGAAAACTGGCTCTGCAAACAGGTCTTCTCAAATGACAGTTTATACTAAGGTAAGCAGTAACAAATGCTGGTAACTTAATATCTGCAGCACAGGCCAGTCAAATCTGTCTTTTTCTCTCTTTTTCCCAACTAGTAAAACCTGTTTTTATGTTTCATAAACATTAACAAGTAGATTTAAATAAACGTTCACCAAGGTAGAGGTATAAAAGACCTATCAAGTCAAGCAAAGCCTATGGTTTATACATACAAACTCCTGGATCCTGTTAGCATCAAATCCTAAACAGGCTCATTGCTGATCTCAAGACACCTTGTGAATTTTCATGCTCTAAGACTTGCAGAACCCTCCCTAGCACTTATATTTGCCTGGTGAACACCTAGTTATCCAAACCTAAAACCTTTGGATAAGCACAACTGGTAACTTGCTGCACTTTCCTCTTGTCCTCCTTTTACACACATATCTTTTATGGTTTTCCAAAGTCACCATCTTCCTGACGTGTTTTATTCTGATATTTAAAAAGTTTTTATAAACGTAAAATTAAATAACGAAATTAAACTCACCATAGGGATATAACTTAACTTAAAGTGACTGCCACTACGTTGCTTCTTTATTGTTGGACATTTAGGTCATTCAAAAGTATGAATTCTATCTTTTACAACACCTATGTTTTTTCAACAAATTACAATGGTCAGAATTCAATGTTAAGAAAAAGGCCTTTCATAAATTAACAAATAATCTTAGCTTTTTGCAAACAGATTATATCTATAACATAGTATATAAATGTAACAGACTTGTAATGAGGATATATATTCTTCAACTTGTAAGCACTGATGTTGCTACAAATAAGCTCTCTTAAAAACATTTTAACAAATAATAAAGTAATTGGCATTGTGAAGACTACCAAACTTAAGAGAGGGATGTTTTCTGGACCCTACTGTTATGCAGGTTAATAACTGAGAGCAGGATACATGTTTGATTGACTATATGGGTTCAAAAATTACTCGACTGCAAACAACCTAGAAGGAAATGAAGATGGTTTATCTTGGAGGCTGTGTTAAATGATCAAAAAGGGGTTCTGGGCCATGAGGATCCTAAGATGTACCTAGATATATCTCATTGCCAAACATCAAATATTACATGTAATCATAATTATACTAAGTCACCTTAGATTCCTGGAACTATTAATAATAAACTTTTTCACTCAAAAAAAGTGATCTTGGTAATAATATAGATCTTGACATTAAATATGCATTGAAAGAATTTGAATAAATTATAACATTAAGTGTGGAAATATGCAAAAATATACATTTAAAAATATAAATATTAAAATTTATAAAGTAAGCATTGTGCATATATACTGATTATTTCATCTAGATCTCTAAGAGTTTACATATTAAAATGGGCCTATATTTCAGGTTGCCTTATGTTTGCATAAAAAAATTTTATATAATAAAACAGACATAACAAGGAAGGCTTTATGAATATTTGGTATTCTGTGATTAGAATGTGCTCTATATATCAGAATATTCTATTTGGAGTCAAAAACAGACATATCAGTGGGAGTAGAAAGACAGAAAGCACCAGTGTCAATGCCATGCCAGCAGGCAATTCAGTTTCTCCTCTTCCCACAGCATTGTGTTATTTACATAATCCCAGAACATCTGTTCTCTGGGAGAGTGCCCAATGTCCTCTACCTTAGGGAATCTCTGGGGTTCCAAAATGCAGCTAGTCTAACACATCTGACAACAGAGGGACCCAAAACATTTCAGAAGGGGAAAAAAGAGGAAGGGTCTGAATGAGGAAAGAAACCAGCTTTATCTGTGAGAGCAGATGAAGGCTCATTTTGCACATCCCTGCAGGGAAGCTGCCAACCTCAGTGAGGGAGTCACCATGGTGCACCTAAACATCTACATAAGCTGCATTTTAAAAAAATGTCCCCACACAGTAAGTTTCTTTTCATTTGTTTGGTTGTTAGTTTGGAGCAGGAAGTGAAATGAAAACAAAACAATTCCAACTGGGGAGCATTTAACTCTAATTTTTATAAAAATAAAGTTTATTGGTGATTTCACAGCAAGGAGAAACCTATTAAAATATAATGCCTGCCTCCCAAGTTATAATAGGCAGCATTGCCAACATAAGGATTATTTTTTAGAGTTCAGTGACTTCTATTTAGAATCATGTTCAACAGAGAGAACAGTGTGGATGAGGAGGATATAAGCAACAATATGTGTTTAATTAATTTTGCTTGATCAAAATACACTAGGTGAGAAATACAGAGTTGTGTCCCCTTGAGGAGAGACAGCAAAAGGAAAAAATACACTAGAAAATTAAGGAGAAAAGAATTATTACAAACACAAGGCATCTCAGCTTACTGACTCCAAACATAAGTTACGTAATACAAAGAAGCTTACAGCAGTACAATGTGTACAGTACATTCTGGGGAAAATGATTAGTTATAAAAAGACTTTGTGTTTTTGCAAGTTACCTGACTTAACAATAGGGAGGGGAGCAGTAGGAAGGGCATGGAAGATGTGCCCTGATCCTTACCATATCTTCAGTGCCATAATCATACTGTTGTGTCTCTTGGGAATATACTCTCATCATGGATCTTGCTTCTTGAGGCTCAGATGGTTCCCCATCATGTAACCACTGTGTACCAAAGTGAAGCTCCTTCACGGAAGGAACAGGAGCAGCCTCTTGAATGTGCGATGGGGCATAGAGCTCCATTGACTGCAGGCAATTTTGATAGAGCTCATATTCTTCATCAACAAGCATTTCTCTTTCTTCACTCATTTCCTGCAATCGAGGATTAAAAAATTCATGCATCTCCCAGGCTTCCTGGTTATTGTCTATCTCTTTTTGCTGAGACTGGAAAGACTCTCTCAAATTTAGAAATGGTTCATCCACAAGTTCTTCTTTAAAATAGGGTTCATCTCTAAATCCCTGTAAATGACAGTTGTAAAAAATTTTAATCTCATCTTTATTAAAGCTGCACTCTAAACATTAACTCAAAATGAACCCTGACATAACTGCAATGATCACCAATGCATGTGTAATGAAACAGCTTTTCATTACAAAGGAGAAATATAAGCTTTCTTCCAAACCTTAACCCAGGAAAAGGACAAACAAAATAAGAGGCTGTAATCTGCCTTAGGCAAGGTGAATGACTGGTCTAAAAGGTCACGATAGGGGCCTCCCAGGTGGCCCAAGAGGTTGGGTCACAGCACTATGAGGCTGTCCATAGCCACTGAAGCACAAGTTCGATCCCCAGCCAGGGAGCTGACCCATAGATGCAGCAGACCTCTCCTGTTGATCCGCTGCTCCCCTCAGCAGTGTATTTCAATATATCCGCCTGTTCTGCTCACCACTCTGTCTCTGGTGAGCCCTCTGCTCCCCTGCACCTCTAACCTGTACCTTAATTCTTATATGCATAAATAAATCTTTAAAAAAAAGGTCATTATGTAACAGGGTCATCCCCAGGAAAGGGGAAGTTCCAGAATCCCAATTCCACCCTAAGTGGGTGGAGCTGAGCAGGGATAAGAAGATTCTGCAGAGAGGAAGACAGAAGGAAGGGAGAAAGAAGGAAGCAGGATGGAGAGCAGCAAGGAGACATGGAGGAGGCATGTGGAGCAGAGGGACATGTGAAGAAACTGCGCTTGCTTCTTGGTCTGGACTGGTTGGAACAGATGTGGGTGAGAGACCCGTGGGGAGGTTAACAATGGCAGCTTTCATCTTGATTTTGATTCTGCTCTTTTCCTCTCAGATTTGTCTGACTCTTTCTGACCCTTTTCTATGGGTCTTTACTGAAAGGTCCTTTGGACGTGTGGCAGGCTTTTTGGGCCTTGCTTTGGGCCAATCCTATTTGGCTGGACTTCTACCCTCAAGGAGATGGGTAACTTTGGATACTTAACTTAGTGACTGTTCTTTGTCCTATTCCTAATTGTATTAAAGTTCCTTTCCATTAAAGGTCTTATTATATGTTTGTCTTAATGCTGCAGATGGCAGAACCCATTCAGAGAGGGCAGGTTTGGGGATTCTGGGGTGCTCCTCTCCCTGCCCTGTAACAATTATACATTAACTACCTGAAAAGTCACAGTCAAAAGTAGGAATTTTGTTAAACTACATTTAAATTAACTTCTGCATATTTTAAACAACATTTAACTTATTTACTAAAAACTAGTAAATAAATATAAATAAACTTCATACTGTTTTTAAGGAAAAAGACTTAAAAGGTCAGAATTTTCTATTCTTTTATGTAACTCAAAAGAAATTATGGCTACTGAGTGTTTAAAAACATTCTTTAAAATTATGGGGAGTGTATCTCAACTACTTTGAGTATGATTCACACTATATACAATATAAATGTATTTTTCCATCTGCATTGAAAATATATAGCAAAAAGGAATGAACACAGTATGTTTTTCAATTTCTATTTTACTCATCAGAAAAGTAAGTACGTACAACCGAAAACAGTCAAATGTGCAGAAACTATTGAATTCCTAGTTAAATGCCTGAGGAATATATGGATCTGCTGAGTCTCTGACCTAATACTAGGAATCTTGGGTTTCTGGGCAGTATCAGGCTCAATTCTTCCTAAAAGATCAATATTTCCTACTTTAAGTCCTATTTTATAAGTATTAGCAAGTGTAAATTCCTGACATGAATCAACTACTTTTGATTACTTTTACACTCAGAGCTAACTCTAAAATTAAAGGACAAAGTATTTTTTACAAAATATAAAAAGTTGTGCTGTATAGATCTGCTTTTTCTTTTTTAAAAATAACATATCAAAAATATCTGCTACCCCTCAAATTTTTAAGAATATGCTAGTGATGTAAAATAAGGTATGTTTGCTCTTTGAAAATACCTAATAACTGACCTATGTCATTCATGAATACAATGTAATAAAGAGGAAAAAGAATTTAGTTAATAATACTAAAAAAGAAGGGGGAACTGTTTAATTTATATTATTTAACCAGAGAGTGGGAACAAGCTTTTCACTTATTTATAGAAACTTTACCTCACAACAAACTATTCAAAAAGGAAAAATATTTATTAAATACCTTTGGTGCTTCAAGAATTAAAGATGAATTTATATCAGGAATTGTTTCTGAAACTTCAGTCTTGTCTTCATTATTATTTAAATGTAAGTTATAATGATTTTCTTCTTCTTTGTTATCTTCCTGAAAATAGAAGCACTTTTATTTTAATTATTTGAACATAACTGAAGAAACCTTTCTGTCAAATTGAAGATTTTTTTAAAAATTGAAATATAGCTGACATATAACATTAACTTTAGGTATACAATGTAATGATTTAATATATGTATATGTTGTAAAATGATTACCTCAGTAAGTTTCACATCCCCAACTTTCAAATACACAATGCAGTATTGTTAATTTTAATCATCATCCTATTTGTTATATCACCAGTATTTATTTGTAACTAAATGTTTGCAAGTTCTGAACACAGTCCTCCATTTTACATTATTCCCTAGCCCCACCACCTCTGGCAACCACAGAAGCACTTTTATAATCAAGAAAATACCTCAGCTTCAAATTCTTCAGATTAATTCTCATCTTTCTACTAAAAGCAAGTACACAATAAAATTTATGCAAATTGTTTCACAAGAACAAACTTAAATTCTTTAATAATTAAGAAGGAAGCTATATTCAGGTCAAAGCTTCTCAGATTTTTTTTTTCTTTTTAAGTGTTCTTTAAAGAAAAAATAACTTTCCAGGAACAGATCTAAAATTAACATTGAGAAGAAAAATCTTTTCCCTTTTCCTCTTGGAGGTTCTTTGGCAGGTCTCATAATTGAATTGTCACAAAACAGATTAATAGTTTAAAAAATTAATTAAATATGTAGGTGGGTCCCAGAAGTCTGACCCAGAGAAATGTTTAGCTTTTGTACCTTTTTTGGAAAAAGAATAACTGAGAAGATAATAGGTTTGGACCTGTAGATTAGCAAAGAAGTAACAAAGTTTGCTTACATAGTCATTTTGGCCCCAAATTTCCTATCTCTGATGATAAGAATACTTTCTAATGCTTCTGTTACAGGAAGGGCTGTTTTTCACCTAGGAAACCATCTTCTATTTTCAAGGACAAAGGACTATTAGTGTTCTTCATGCACCAGTTGTTTCCTTTCATTTTCTTTTTTTTTTTCTTAAGTAACATTAGTTCAAAATAATCACTATTCCGAGGTGGTGTATTTTAAGAGAACCTGCTCTGAATCTCATCACTAAGAAATATACAAATATATACTGAGTAATATTCAAAATAAATGGCAACGGGACAGCACAGTCACTTGCCATCAGAAGTACAGCCCTCCTAGGGATGACAAGTCCACCATAAGTCCCAGGTAATAATGGTTACCTACCAAGATCTAGTATGTATCACACTATCATAAACACTTTATATTCTTGGTCTCAATCATCACAATGCTATGAGGCCAAGAGTTTACATTTATATAAAAATAACAACAACTTCATTTGATGCCAAACAATAACTCAATAAATGCATAGATAGCATTTGACAAAATTCAAAATCCATTTATGATTAAAAACTCTCAACAAAGTGGGAATAAAGGGAAGTACCGCAACATAACAAAATCCTATATGATAAGACTGTCTCACCAACAACATAGTTAACAATGACAAGCTAAAACCTTTTCCTCTATGGGGCCTCCCTGGTGGCACAGTGGGTTAAGCAACACACTATGAAGCGGACCGCAGCCACTGCAGCACGAGTTCGATCCCTGCTGCCGGCCAGGGTGGGGACCCACATGGCGCAGCAGACCTCTCCTGCTGTGCCCGCTGCTCCCCTCAGCAGTGTGCTTCCGTTGATCTGCCTGTTCTGCTCCCCGCTCTGTCTCTGGTGGATTCTCTCACCCTCCACACCTCTGGCCTGTGCCCCAGTGCTTGTATGCATGAATGAATAAATCTTTAAAAAAAATAAATAAATAAAATAAAACCTTTTCCTCTATGATAAGGAGTAAGTCAAAAACACCCATTGTTATCCATGGTATTCAACAAAGTATTAGAAGTTGTAACAAGAGCAATTAGGCAATATCACTATTTTCAGATGACATTATAAATAAACAAAAGACTCCACATACACAAACAAAATTGTTAGAACTAACAAATTTAGTAAAGTTACAGTAGACAAAATCAATATACAAAAATCCATTGTGTTTTCTATACACTAATAATGAACTATCAGGAAAAAATTAAATAATAACTATCATTTACAATTTATCAAAATGAATAAAACACATAGGAATAAATTTAATCAAGAAGGTGAAAGCCTATAACCTGAAACTATAGGAAAATGATGAAAGAAACTAAAGACATTGAATAAAAAGATATTCCAAGTTTATGTGTTGGAAAAGTAATATTGCTAAAATGTCCATAATACCAAAATCAACTATAAATTCAATGCAATATCTATCAAAATTCTAATGGCATATTTTCAAAGAATTCTACAATTTTAATGAAAATACAAGACTCCCATAGCCAAACCAATCTTGAAAAATAACAAAGATGGAGATATCATGCTCCCCTGATTTCAAACTCTATTACATAGCTAAAGAAATCAAAAGAGTATGGTATTAGCATAAAAAGATACATAGATTCATGGAGCTGAACATAAAACCCAGAAATAAACTGATGCATATATGGTCAATATACAGCAAAGCCAGAAATAAATAATGGGGAAAGGACAGCCTATTCAATATATGGTTTTGAAAATCTAGACAGCCATATGCAATCATTAACCTATACTATACACAAAAATTAACATGAAATGGATTAAGGATTTGATGTAAGATCTGATATCATAAAAGTCCTAGAAATAAACATGGGAGGTAAGCTCCTTGACATTGGTCTTGGTGATGATTTTTTTGATTTGACACTAAAAACAAAGACAACAAAAACAGGTGAGACTACAACAAAATACAAAGCTTCTGCATAACAAAGAAAATCATCAACAAAATGAAAAGACAAGATAAAAGAATGGGAGAAAATATTTGCATACCACTAAGAAAGAGTTAATAGTCAAATATATAAAGAAATCATCTACAACTCAATAGCAAAACAAGCTGACTTTAAAATGAGCACTGGAATAAACATTTTAGGATCTGAACAGATATTTTCTCAAAGAGGGCACTGAAATGACCAACAGGTACTGAAAAGGGGCTCAATATAACTAATCACCAGGGAAATGCAAGTCAAAACTAATAATGAGATAATAAAATGATGAGATATCATCTCACACCTATAAGATAATCTATTAACAATAAGACCAGAGAGAATAAATTCTAGGGAGGATGTGGAGAAAAAAGAACCCTGTGTACCACTGGTGAGAATGTAATGGTGCTGCAGCTGCTATGTAAAACAACATAGAGGGTCCCTCAAAAATTAAAACTAAAACTACCATATGAGATCACAATCTCATTTCTAGATATTTATTCAAATAAAAAACATTAATTTGAAATGATATATGCACTTCCATATTCACTGCAGCATTATTTATAAGAGCCGAGACATGAAAATAACTTAAGTATCCAACAATGGATGAATGGATAAAGGAGATCTGATGTATATATAAAAGATAGATGAAATAGTATTCAAATATAAAAATAAATGTAATCTTACCATGTGCTTAACACGAATGGAACTGGAGGGCATTATGCTAAGTGAAATAAGTCAAAAATAGACAAATACTGTATGATCTCAACTATATGTGAAATCAAAAAAATGAAAAAATAATGAACTGAGCTCATGGGTGCAGATATGGAAAAGATTAGTGGTTGCCAGAAGCAGTGAGTGAGCAATGGGTGAAATGGTGAAGGGGGTCAATCGGAACAAACTTTTAACTATAAAAATAACAAGTCATAGGGATATAATTGACAGCATAATGACTATAGTTAATAAGACTGTATTTCAAATTTCATATTTGAAAGTTGCTAATATATAAAAAACTTTCTAACTACGCATGATAACCAGTTTATTGTGATCATTTGCAATATTTGCAAATATCAAGTTGTAAATGAACATAAAGTAAAATGTTAATTATATATACATACATATATATAGCTATGTGCCAGACATAAGTTTAAGCACTTTAAATACATTCATTTACTTATTAATATATAAATACATACTCTAAGGTAGATGTCTTTATTAATCCCATTATACAGATGAGTAAAAGGGGCATAATAATTTGCCCAAAATTATGTAACTAGTTAATTATGCACCCAGAATTTGAAGCCTGGCTGTCTGGCTCTACATACAATCCATGATCTCAACCACCCTGCCATGTGATCCACTGTTTATTTGAACAAAGAAGTGCAGGCTGGTACTGTTAATGAAGGATACGTAGCCTGGCAAGTCACAGGACTAACATAAAACTCACAGCTGCCTGGTTCAAAAACTCCATACAAGTTCTGTTAGTTCTGAAGCTAAAATGATAGTTCTGAAGATAGTTAACTCATTCATTTTTTGAATCTGGCATATTAAAAGTGAGTATAGAAAAGAGAAGGTGTCACATTCATGGTTAACATGAAAATATGTTATGAAAGATACAGATACACAGTGAAATCTATTTAATGCAAGACTAAAATACAAAATAGCTATAAATATAGAGTATATATATATACACACACACACACACACACACACCTACATAATATAAGACAATAAAAATAATTGTGGGGGCCTCCCTGGTGGCTCAGTGGATTAAGCAACGCACTATGAAGCAAACTGCTCTGCAGCACGAGTTTGATCCCTGCCGCCAGCCAGGGAGGGAACCCACATGGCGTAGCAGACCTCTCCTGCTGTGCCCGCTGCTCCCCTCAGCAGTGTGTTTCAGTCTGCCTGTTCTGCTCACCACTCTGTCTCTGGTGAATCCTCTTACCTCCCTGGAATCTGGCCTGTACCCCAGCTCTTGTATGCATAAATAAATATTTTTTTAAAATTTTAAAAAATAATTGTGTCCTGCTATCTTTTATATAGCAGGACTCATTCTTTCTCATCAAATCTGACTTTGGACCTTTTTGTTCATGTTCTATGCCACTTCTGCTGAAGACTGAGTAAATAAATGTTCAATAAACATGAGGTTGATCATCATCATCATCTTCAGTGGCCACCAACTGGCCCATGAGAGAGAGAGAGACACCTCAGAGATGTACCATGGCATCACTCTAAGGACAGACAATTTTGGTAAAATAACCCACAAGTTAAAAAAGGAATTACTTAGTGTTAATTCCATGAAGACTTTTTTAAAGTTCTTGAAGTAAACTTTTTCTTCATCCCTTCACTGGTCTCCCACTTCCAAGTACCCTGGCAGCCTTGTTCTCACTAAGAGGAGGTTAGGTAAAGTCCTACCTTCCTATTCATTCCATAACCCTCTCAGAGGGATGATCTTAGGTATGAAGTTTCTCTGGTTCTACCTCTGCCAGAAGAAATAACATAGAAATCCTTACCTACTTGGTAATAAGTTCCATTTTTTTTTTACACTGCCTGAGACTTCTTTAAACTGTTTTAAAGTAAAATCAAGATATTTAAGTCCTATGGGTTGTAAATAATTTGGGATTTCCTCTTGCAGTCCAAATAATCATTGGGGAAAATCAAGACAAATTTCCTGCCACAATCCAAAATACCAAGATGATGTGGTCCCCCCCAAATACCAAGATTTGCCTCCTTAATCTATCCAGAAATCAAACAGGTATGTCATGGTATTTGTGGGCTGTGGCAACACTCACACACCAAATATATAATATAAAGTCAGAACTCAATTTAAGTGTGTACTGTTTTTCATTCCAAATTTTTTAAAGTACTGGGAATACATGAAGGATAAAAAAGCAGCACATGAATGTCAACAAAAAAATGCAGGGGGGGGGTCCCCAAAGCATAAATAACACATGACTCTGTCTGCATATATCTATACCTACATACCTATATATGACGATCTCTATATTTATATAGATACCTATCTATGTGAACAATTAAAAGTATGTCCATATATTTCATGTAATAATGTTAAGATATAGCATAGAATAAGAGAATTTTAGAATTAAGAAAGATCTTAGAAATTTTCTAATCTTATTTGGTGTTTTCAGAAATGGAAAAAATTGGCTCATAGAAAAAAATGGTGTACCGATGACCAAATTACAAGTAGTATTTCTTAGAGTGGGAGATTCTACACTGAGTTATGTGGGTAACCCATTGAGGAGGCAGATTTCTGAGCAGTGCCATCAGAACTATTTGATCAGAATGTGAGGCAAGGACCTGGGAAACTGTATTTTTATCACCTCCAGGAGATTCTTATACATGTCATTGGGTTGAAACTTGCTGCCCTAACTCATAGGAAAACTAGTTCATATTCCAGTTCTGTCCCTAACAGTTATTTCACTATGAATAAGTTATTCAACTCTGTGTCTTGATTGACTCATCTGTTTTGCAGGCAATAATGAGGAGACTACTTCTTAAAGTTGTGAGGATTAAATTTGTTAATACATGTAAAGTGCTTAAAACACTGACTGACATATAGTAAGCATGCAATAATGCTTTAATCCTGATTGAAAATTATCATCAGAGTAGTACAATATACATTTGAAAGGTGTGGCCCTATACCCCTAGAGCAAATACAGTATTGCATATTAACGTTATCTTAATTTAAAAAATAAAAGAAAATTATCATCAAGTATTTTTGCATTGGTAAACCTCAACAGCACCATAATCATAAAGCAGCCTTCAGTCATAAACAGTTATTGGAGCTAGCAATAAAAATTCTTCAAGATGGCTTGACCATATAAATGTGCTAGATATTTGGGGTTACAAGGTACTTGACAGTCAGAAAAAGAAATGAAAATCTTATTAGCATATGGTTAAAATGAGATGGTTATAATCAAATTTCAACCTAATGTGCCATTTCAACATCATTCCCAAATGAAAATAAAATGTCTGCATAAATAAAAATTTAAAATTCTGTACTTAGTTACACCATAAAGAATAGGAAGAGAACTCAGAAATCAGTACTAGAAGCATGAAGACAAAGATACAGTGAAAGTGGTAGTAGTAAGACTAGTAACGTTAGCAGATAGTATTTACATTACCATGTACTAAGCATTAATGAATCGCCAAAACCCTATGTGGAGGTAGGCATTTTTTCAGATTTTATAAATCAAGGACATTAAGACACTTGCATAAGGATGTACAAATAGCAATGCAACAGGGATTCAAGGTCAGGTGCATTTGTCTCCCAAATCCATGTCCTTAACTGTGACACTTTATTACTTCTGATAAAATCACTTCCAAAATTCAATACTCACCACCAAAGGCTTACAGATGCCAAGGCGCACAACGCCTGGTGGCACAGAGGTCAGCACACTCACAGCTTCAGCCAGTGTGGAGTTGTCCACACAGTACTGATTGACGGAGACCAGGCGATCTCCAGGTAACAGTTCTCCACTTCTCTCTGCGACACCATCCGTCACCAGGGAACGAATCACAATCACTGATCTTGTGGAATCTAAGGGGTCCTAGAGAACAAAGAAAGATGACTCAGTTCCCTGAAAATAAATACACACCCTTAAGATAGTTTATTTTGTTCATGAACCTCATTTGGCTTCTTACTTCATCAATCTAGGATTTGGGTTGGAATTCTAATTGAATATATCATGATTAAATGAACAAGAATACTAGCCAGTTTCTTGAAAAATGCCTTCAAACGAATCTTACTTTAACCAACCTTGCTTTTCATTCCCAAGTCAAGAAACTCTTGGTCAATTTCTAACATGCTCTGATGTATATAACATCACCTATTCACGAAGAGGACTGGAAGTAAAACTGGTCATGGGAACTCATTAATGAAATGCATAGTGTTAAACTATAATTGCACCAGCATTTTCAAGTAGAGGGAGCTATTGCATAGGAAGAGAAAAGAAAAGATATAAAAAAAAAAAGAACATTGGTATATCAGCAGGCAATCAGTGCAGTAATATAAAAGAGCTGTCTATTTTGTCACCGGCAACCATGAATCACAACACACTTTTCATTCTGAAATATGAAACCATTACATTTTAAGTTTGACACACTAATAAATAAGCTGTACAATTATGTCCTTCATTTAGGATGTCAGTTTTTGATGAAAGGCTTTTTTATTGGGGGGGAAGGGAAACTACATAATAGCTTATTCCCCACATGACATGCACAGAAAGCAGCTAGCATTACTTCATATTAATAATTACTGAACTTTCTTAGAGAAAAGTGCAACAATAAAATATCCCAAAAACAAATAAATGATTTCATTATGTGGGTATGAGCAAAGCCACAGTTTCATAGAACACTAAATTTTAAAAAGTACTGTTTTTAACCCAAATAGGTGAGGAGTACAAATGCAACCAGTGGACATGACAATTAGATACATTTTAAAGGAAAGTTAATCAGGAAACCATGGAAATGGAAAAATGAATAGATTTTCTTTAATATAGGAGTCATACGTGCACTTATTTACACAAAGTGCAAATGTTTTTAGAGCCCAAGGAGTTCTAGGTGTGCTTGCTCACTGAAATTTACTAAGGCTTAAACCTCCAGTTATTCGAAACACTACAACTAATATAACCCCTTTTCCTGAAGGATCTCTCAATGGCAGCTTCTTCACTGAAAAAAGAAGAATAAAAAAAAGACAAACCACCCACTGCTGGATATATCCCATTATGTATAATCACTACTTTATTTTCTATGATGACTCTTCTGACTGTGTGATTTCCCTCATAGATGAATGAAGTCGCTGTAATGAGTAACAGTCATTTCCTTTCACGGCCATCGCATGTAGCAGCTACCCTATGGAAAAACAGCAGCTGCTACTGCCTACTGGGGTGGCTGCTATTTTGGAGGCTTTGCTACATAAAAAATGCTTAAAAACCAGGCTGATTATCATCAGAAAGCTCTGTTTTCTGAAAATACCATCCACAATAGCATAACCATGTCCCATCAAACAAAATGTGATAAAGATATTTCTCACAACTTCTACTCAACTCCTAGGCCCCACGCAGATTTTTAAATTTCCCACCAATTTTTATCACAACTTAAAAATCTCTAATTTTTCCTGTTTTGGTAAATAACACTGCAAGGAACATTGTATTCAAGAATCAAGAAGTTGTTTTATACTAAATAGTCAACAGAGGGCACTAAAGACCAATCAGACCACAAGAAACACATGTTTTACTATACAAACCATGATCCTCTTCTAAAGGATGGTTTTCCCTTTAATTCAAAAAAACTTGCATTATTATACAGGCTCTAAGAGCTTACCATATGTTTGCTTCAATTCAACCTTTATGAAAGTTTTTCCCTATAGCTCTTATAAATATTAGCAAACCCCTACAATCAATTAAGAACAGCCAACTTTCATCAGACTACTACAGCAGACCATAGGATATTTGACTTGAATTCTGCAACTCCCCACTTAGCGATGACACTTGAAGAGAACCCACATAACTGCTGTCTCATAAGTGAATAAAATCACCATACATGTCTGAATAAAAGTACATATAAGATGTTTGAGGTCTCAATACAATGTATCTCAATGTTGGGAGAAATCGAGGTTGGCACACAGAGCCCTCTCTCCCCATAGTCTCTGGGCGGCGTCCCCATGTTTCTAAGCATTCACTCACTTGCCCTCATTCCTCCATTGAGTTGCTACCTAATGCATACCACTCTGATCCTCTCTACATTTCTGCTGTCACTAACTTGATTCAGCTTCTCATTACTTTGCTTGTACATCTGCTAGTCTTCCAATAGGCCTCTTGTCTCCAGTTCTATTCCCAACAGCTTTATAAAGGATTTTCAAAAATAAAAATGTGATCACTAATCCTTCTGTGCTTCAGTGACACAACCTTTAGGATAAAGTCCTAAGTGCCTGGCAGAGAAATTTTTTTCAGATTGGCAGGTCAGTCTCTCCTCTTTGTTCACATGCACCTCTGCTGGCCCACACTGGCTCTAGACATTGTCTTAACAATACAGAACTAATGGAATTCAGGGACTGTGAAATGCTCTGGTATGCTTCATGACATCCTACAAACCACTCCATATGTCAGAAATGCTTTCCCTGCCCCCCTTATATACTCATCAGAGTCAGCTTGAGCATTTTCTGTAGTGAGAAGTCTTCCCAAAGACTCAAGTATGTCCTACTCCAAGATAACTCTTAAACCTAAAAAAGACCTTCCATTATACCATTTGTCATAATATATGTCCCTTATTATCCTTGAGCTCATAGAATAACCTAGGCCTTCTTGTTCGATGTATCTAGACCACTTTACATTTTCTGTTATAATGCTTAACATTTTAACGGAATTTATTTTAAACATCTTCCATACTGAAAATATGCTTCATAAGAGCAAGGATGTATTTCCTTATTTTCTGGGTCAACAACAGTGTGTGCTACACAGGAGGTACAGAATAGAAATGAATCATTAAATGATGTCATCTATTTAGCTTCTCTCTTCTCACTGGACTATAAGTACACCAAAGGTAAAGACCACAGTAGTCATATGTAATAAAAACAATTATGTAACACTGTACATATTTCAGGAATCACACTCATCCTCATACCACCATGAGGTAGGTGCCATTGCTATCTCTACTCTCCAGATAAAAAAATTAAAGCAGAGAAAAATTAGATAATCAAAGCACACAGTTGATAAAAGCACAGCCAGAATTTAAATCGCCCAGCTGGGTTATAGAATTTATGCTGGTGGACATTAAAAAGGATGCCATGTCTTGATACGAAGGTAAGTATTAGCTAAATGAAGAAAGTTGAAAGAAGGTAAATTGTTAGAAAATGCATATATTACCTTGCCAAAGTATATAAACTGAGTCCTTAACATATCACACTTGGTCACTAGAGGTTTATATTTCAGCACCTGGCTGATAAAAAGTTAGAGCACAGAACAAGCAGCAAGCCTGCATGCACTGGAAAAGATGCACTTGTTTGCCAAATTTTAATTTCCATTTATTTTATGAAGAATCTATTCATTTGCTGAGCTAAGAACATCTTTACATGAACTGACACAAACATGACAATATTTATGCTCAAATGGATGGGGTTCAGAGTCTCCAAAGTGTCTAGATGAATATTATATTTTAATATGAACGAATATCATGTATTTGTGTACATTCCCACAGATCAAGAAGATCACAGTTCACATAAACTAAAGCTCCATGCACAGGCATTCCTGGTGCATGGAGGTTGTTCATTTGAAATGTAGGCTCTGTTAGAGACAAAGATAGCAACCAGAAGACATGGACAGATCTAGCCATGAAGCTGCTCCAAAGCTAGAACCACAAATACAAGCATGCCACTGTGGCAACCTCAGAAGAAAAGCACAAAGCAGGAAATGTGATGCAAATAGGAGAAAAGAAATGAATAAGAACTGTGGTAACATTTATGGGCCTCCCTGGTGGTGCAGCGGGTTGAGCGCTGCACTGTGAAGCATCCAAGGCACAGCAGCACAAGTTCAATTCCCAGGCAGGGAGGGGACCCACATGGAACAGCAGACCTCTCCTGTCTCACCTGCTTCTTCCCTCAGCAGTGTATTTCAGTCCATCTGCCTGTTCTGCTCCCTGCTCTGTCTCTGGTGAATCCTCCCACCTCCCACACCTCTAGCCTGTACCCCAGTGCTTGTATGCATAAATAAATAAATCTTTAAAAAAAAAAAGGAACTGTGGTAACATTTAATAAATTGGCCAATGTTTCAGTAAGAGACATTTTTGAAAATAAGAGAAACCTGAATGAAGCACACCAAGAACTGTCCTGACATTCAACATGTATATGCTCGACAGTGTATCATTCCAATGACAAAAAGGCAAAAACTGAGGTGTAATAATGACTTAACTACATGGATTCACAATTAAAAAATAACAAGTTCTGTTAAAAAATACCTTTCTGTATCAAACATCAACTTCTAAAAACATTCAGTAATGAGGTAAGAATTTAGAGACCACAGCAGGATGACATAGAGATAGGACATAGTTTATTTTAGATAAAAATTTGTATAACGGTTACTTTACTTTTGATAATTTGGATACTTATTGTTAACTGAGTATATTAAAATATACAGCTTACCTACTAAATTCAAGAGAGAAAATATGGTTAATTCATTCTATGTCATTGAAGTTCTGTGCTATTGTACAGCTCACTACACTCCTGTATCATAGGAGTCATTCCCTAAAGCACAATGGTTCCAAAGAATGACAAAAATAAAAAAAGAAGAAGAAAACGATTTGAAGTAATCATGAAGAAGAACGTGCTATAGAATAAATAGGTTTCCCAGCCAGAGAATTCAATTTTGCAGTGTATATTACTATCATTACTATCAAGTTAGGCAAATGAACTTCATTCCACCAATATTTAGTCACTTAATTTGAAGACGTGTGTCTCAAGGATAATGCTAAATGATCTACATATATTACTTTCTGAGTAACATACGGTACTTGCTATATAATATTTCATGAAAGAATCAATCTAAAGAATAGGTGATTAAGAAGATGTGTTATATATACACACAATGGAATACTATTCAGTAATCAAAAAAGATAAACTCATGCCATTTGCAGCAACATGGATAGAGCTGGAGGGATTAAGCTCAATGAAATGTCAGAAGGAAAAAAGAGAAGTATTAGATGGTTTCACTTATAGGAGGAATATAGAGGAACCAAATAAGGGATTAGATAAATAAATAAATAAATAAATAAATAAATAAATAAATAAATAAATAAATAAAGCTAGCGGGCAACTATAAATCAGAGACATTTTGCAAGGAAGGGGAAAGGAGAGGAATCAAAACAGGAGACGGGAAGAGCACAAGGGACTATCGTGATAGTGCATGGGTGAATTGGTGGTGGGAATTTTATGGGGACTACACATGAGAGGAGAAAGCATAGATTGTACAAAAATGAACAATGATGTTATATATGTATTTATATATATATATATAAATTCATCTCAGTAACTATGAAAGCACAAACTTCCTGAAGAAAATACTCAAACATTTCAATTATTACTTGAACTAAAGCATATTAAACTTAAAACTTAAGAACTAAGTAAAATTTCAAAATAATGTCTGAGAGAAGTTACTAAATTGGAGAATACGGGAGTGGAACATACAGTTCAAAAGGAGACAGCTATTTTACCCTGGAGGTAGATAGAAGAGAGGAGGTGGCTACAAGAGCAAGTAAAGAAAAGGAGAGAAGGGGGTGGGGGAGGAAAGGGAGAGAAAAAAAAGAGAGAGAGAGAGACCTTAAGGATAACAGAGATGCAGAAGCTCTGACAAATAAATGGAATTAATAAAATGTTCCATTATGAGTAATGTCAGCCAGAAAATCGGAATCCAATGATTTCTTTTGTTTTTTAAGATTTTATTTATTTATGCATACAAGAACTGGTGTACAGGCCAGAGGCAGGGGAGGTGAGAGGATTCACCAGAGACAGAGCCGGGAGCAGAACAGGCAGATCAACGGAAGTACACTGCTGAGGGCAGCAGTGGGCATGGCAGGAGAGGTCTGCTACGCCATGTGGGTCCCCTCCCTGGCTGGAGGCAGGGATCGAACTCGTGCTGCAGTGGCTGAGGTCTGCTTCATAGTGTGTTTCTTAATCCACTGCGCCACCAGGGAGGGCCCAGATTTTTTTTCTTTTTTAAGAAGAAAATATACATTGTGATAGGATGGATGTAGACTAGAAGTCAAGAGGCAAGTTTTGAGCCACAGTTTGGGGCTAGCTTGATTCTGTACAACTTCACAAGTTTTTCATTTCTGAGTCAGTTTTCTCAATTGTAATACAGAATATTTGGCTAGATAACAGCTATAATCCATTCCAATTCCAAAATCCTAAAACTAAACCTGAAAGAAGAGTATGTTGAGTCAAATTTGTCACTAATTTCTGCCAAAATTATTCATGAAACCACTGTAAAGAGTAACCAGTGGTGGAAGTTAATTCAAAACACAGCATAGCTATAAAAGATGTACAGTGTGGTCACAGATATGGTGTAATTTCAGTTAGTGATGTCTTTTAATAATTCATGAAAAGGTCACTGACTACCGAAGATTTAACTGCTCGGTAGTCCACTACTGAAACAAAACATGACACAACATATATAAAACACATGCCTTTTTTTTAGTAGGATAAAATCTAAAATTATTTTTATTCCTTTGCATTTTTAGATAGCAAAAGAAAAATAAATAAACATGTCAGGAAGTAGTAGCTGAATTAAAATCACAAGAATAGTTTTGGTTTAAGATACTGGGATGTAATTAAACACAATAAAAGAGAACTTCTGATTTGAATAATAAATTAAGCACTTACTTTTAGGGAAGAGAAATCAATGCATTTATACTGAGCACAAGGTAACAACCAAATGATTCTAATGAATCATGAGTAAGATTTCTTTTCAGCATTTAACTCCATTTTTAACTATTTTATAATATAGCCAAGTATCACACTAATCATACCAATTACCACAACACCATCAAGTTCAAAGTACCCACAAAATACATTCAAAACACTCAAGATAAGACTACACTGTTACAGTTCCTGCCTCTTTGTGTCTTACTACTTCCTAAATAGTCTGAAGCAGTAAGAATAGGCTTTTCTACACATATGCATACAAATAAACTGTCCCTGAACAGTTCAGTAAGTATCACTCAGGAGGTAATTAAAAGTGTAATGGAAGAGAAGTGGACAGAGAAACTTTCTGGAAGGTTAAGATATAATCTAAAGAGGGGGGAAAAATACATAAACTTGCAAATGACTTTATTCTGTATAGCTTAGTATTTTTAAAATCTATTTTAAGTACCATAATAATTTGAATGCTTCAAGCAGAAGCCCCTTGGAGGTCACTTCTTGAGGACTATTGTTTTCCATTATCCCCACCGGTCTATTTATTAGCAACATTGCTTCAATGTTCTATCTCTTGAAATTTTTATGTCATGCTGTATTTGTTTACATGTTTACTTTTCACTCCTGATCCAGAACTTTTGCTGGATATAAAGAAAAAAACATACATTCTTTTCCTAAAAGTCCCACCATCTGAGTAAAATGGCTGGACATTCACCAAGCAAACAGTAGTACTCAAGTACTAAGTCTAGGAAAATTATACTGATTAAAATGTGACTATACTTCATATTACCAAACTGTATATTAAAAGAGGGTTAAGACAGTATTGCTATTAAGATTATGATGGAAAAGAAGTAAGACATGCATTTAGGAGTTTAAGGATTATCTTTTAAATTCAACTGGGATGTGTGATTTAGACCAACAATGCTATTAACTTCTAATGGTGTTACATTTACATGTTAACGTAAAGTAAGTGTTGACCTTATATACTCTGAAAACACAGACCTCTATCTAAAGAGCTTCAGAACAACAGGTCCTCACTCTTCCTTAATGGACTGAAAGACAAGAGCCATCTCTAATACTGGGAGGTTCTCTGACAATCACTGCCACATCAAGGACACAGGAGTCCCTTTAATTTTTAAGGAAAGATTCTGTACTCCTACGCTCCCCCAAATCCAAACCTTGAAAGAGTAACAAATACTCTGTGATAACACAGTACAGAGTGTGGTGACTCTAAGTGCCAACTTTGAAACCATACTGGAACAAGGCCAGGGATTCCTGCTGGAAAACTTAAGGTACAGTATATACAGCTTTCTATTCTTGGCAGTAAAGAAGTCAGTCATCAGGTTTCACTGAGCTTTGGCAGGATGGGAGGAATAATGTAAGGACTGTAGAATTCAGGTACAATCTCATCTTTTGGAATTGTAGTACAAATGTCTCTCTGGGGCCTCCATGGTAGCCAAGGGGTTAAATCTCAGTGCTACCAGCACAATGCCCTGAGCTAGATCCCCAGTCAGAGAGCTAACCCATAAAGGACTCAGCAGATCTCTGTCTCTTCTGCCCCTCCCCTAAACAGTGTATTTCAGCAAATCAGCCTATTCTACTCCTCACTCTGTCTCTGTTAAGTCCTCTCACTCCTGCACCTCTGGCTACACCCCAGTTCTTCTACCCCACCCCCATAAACCTTTTTTTAAAAAAAGGTCTCTCTGGGAAGATGACCAGAAATTTTCATCACCTTTCACTCACACGAAATTGTGAAGAATCATTATTGTTTCTGTTCTGAAGATTGTAATTTCACACAAGTAGACCACAGACTTGGGAGATCAGTTCTACCACCTTCCAACCAGATGATCCTGAGCCAGTTCCTTAGCCTCTTGTTAACAGTTTCTGCATCCAGAAAATAAGGATTAGAGGACCTACCTCATGGACTGCAGAAATGACTAAATGTGTGTACATATGTACTTTAAACGGTACTTGACACAGTGTTTAATGGTACTTTCACATGCATTACCATGTGAAATTGTGGTCGTGTTTTCCATATAAAATGTTAGCATACAAAGGGTTTTTATGAAAAGGAATGACGTGTGAAAGTTTAGATAGATATGAAATCAGGGCCAAGTTACCAATCTCAGGACATTCCTGTGCTGCAGTGTCTACTGCTTGTCTACAAGGCATGCCTCAGTTCCCTGGGGCCTCCCAGGGACAGGATGATTGTGAGGGACAATCATCACCATCTCTCAGTCTTCTTCCAACATTACAAAAACCATAATGCATTATACAGAGTTGTTCTCCAGTTCTGTGTGTTTCACTATATGCTTATTTATCCAGTCTCTCAACTCCAAATTGAATTTAAACTCCATGAGGACAGGGAGTCTACTATCTATTTGGTCATTGCTAGAGCTTCAGTCTCTGGAATAGTGCCTGACATAGAGGTGCCCAGTTTACAGTTTATAAATATAAGATTATTAAAGGAAGCATATATTTTCATCTTTCTAGCTCTCATAAGAGCCCATATTGGTGAACACTGTTTAATTAAGAAGAGAATGAATAAAAGTTGGAGCAATATTGCTTATATTCAACCTTTGAAAATCTTCATCATTTACCATGATCATTTCTCTCTAAATAATAGTAATATACTATTTTATGCTTCACAACTTTATGTGGCAAAGATTATGTCTATTATTAGTTCAGTAAAGTGAAATTAAGAAAGACTAACACGTTTGCTAGGTTAGTTCCCGGGTCCTACAAGGCTGTCAGAGCCAGAATGAAAATTCTGACTCTTTCTGACTTGTAACTTGTGCCCTTAACATACGATGTTCACAGTGATGTATGGTGAAGGTGATATTTAATTAAAATAAAATGTAAAGGGGACAGCTGAAAAGGGTCTTGAGCTCTAGAAAATGGTGTGTAAGGATCAGCTGGTCAATCCCCTTTCATGCATTATTAACAAATTAGGCCTTTGGTATTGGTAGAAGGAAGACCACTTACTGGTCCCCAGTGGGGAGAGCATGCTTTCTCTGGATCACTGCCTAACTCAAATGACACCCACAAAGAGAGCAGAGCAGCATAAAACAGCATGCTTTGGGAAAACAGCACCTGAATACCAGTTTATGATTCAATCACACTCTCATTTCCTAGAAAGGGTAATGATTTTTGTCTGTTACCATGGTTCTCTATGTTAATATCAGAACCAAGTAAGACCATTCAAAACACACCCACATCTGAAGGTAGGGGGAAGACTGATGATAAAATGTCTCCGGTGATTGAATTTCTTCTTTGGACCCTTTTAAGAGGTAGATGGCTATTCTTTTGTTAATTACATGGGAGATACAGATGCACAGCTGTATATCCACTAATTTACAGGGAGATCTTGAATATTCTACTGGAGAAATGTAATTACCAAGGATTGCAGTAAATCTAAGCATATTTATACCTATTTTTTAGCTGTCCCTGGTTGTTTTAGAAACACTTGTAGTTACAGTTTGGCCATTTCTAAAATACTCACAAAGCAATGCAGCAGATATGTCATCTTTCAGAATCCTCTTCTCCTCAGCAGTACCTTTTGGTACGAAGCAAATAGTCCTGAAGAAGCGTTTGTTAAAAAGGAGGGCTACCTTACGAGAAAATACCATCCAGCTGACAAGCATTTGCTGCTTGCTCCCTATGTTCCATCTCCCCCTATGTTCCGTCTCCCCCTATGTTCTGTCTCCCCCATTAGACACAATGGGATTTTGGGGCCAAATTCATATTCCAGAGGAGTCATGAAATTCCTGCAAAGTTCAACATCAGGCCTGACTTAAGATCTTTGAGGCCTCCTGTGAACTTCGTTCCCCTGCAGCTGCCTCGCTAAGCAAGCTTTTGATCTGTACTATCTGGATTTCAAGCTGATATACACACAGTCTCTTTGATCTCTTATTAAGTGGCTTCTGGTCTCCTGATGCCTTTAGTCTTGCTGCACCGAGGTTTTTATAAGTCAGCTATCATCCTGAGTACACTACAAACTCCACACACCAGGAGTGGGCTCCCTTCATTCACCCACTTTGCAGGCTTGAAAAGCAACCTTTAAGTCATGAGAGAATTTCCCCAGTAGCCACAATCAATCCTGCATGAACACACTACTCAGAATTATTTTTCAAATGAAGCAGCTTAAAATGATTTAAAGGATACAACACTTTCCCATAGCAGGAAAGGGAGTAAATCCTCTGTGAAAAGAAATCTTCAGCCCAGTTGGCACTGGAGCTTACAGTACTTTGATGTTAATAAAAATAAATGTGGATAGGAATCAGGAATGGGTCAACAATAAGTAGGCTTTATCAGTTCTCCTAAATTCTATTAACCAGAAGTGACCCTTAAATGCAGCTGTGTGGTTTGTCCAACAGTAAGCTATATATTTGCAAGAATTTGGATACTGTCATTAGTAGCAAGCAGATTAATTATTTTGCTTAATACCAGTATCTTAATCCTATATGGGATTAGACCCAAAGAGTGACTGAAAAAAAAAAGAAAACAGGAAAAAATGAAACAAAATTTTAAAAACTGAAGAATCTAGTGATAATTTTATAAAATCCCTCAAGCATGAAAGTAGAACTGTATAACATGTATACATTACTGTCCTCTATATTGTATGTACGTTATGTTAAATTGTCAAATTCTGTACCTGTTTCTATAAACTGATCAGCTAATATGCACGTAAATATACTGGGTTTCCACAAGGCATTAGACACTATGTGAGGCAGCACTCACCCCAAATCTCAAATTATGTGATAAACGTGAGCCCTTAATTTCCTCCATTTTGAACTCAGTTTTCTGATAAACAGAATTAAAACTGGTGGAAAAAATAGGAATAGACTTTTTGTCACTAAAGTCATAGTCAATATAGTTTATGCTCTCTCAGCTTTTAAGGTCAGTAAGTTATTGCCAATATAAAGTTGAAACAAAATTGATAGTCAAATATTGCTATACCTTAATCTGTCCATACCATGGAAAAACCATTAGTAAATTCATGAATGAGGCACCTGCTTATACTTTATTTTCCAAGAGAATTATCTGAATCAAGAAATGACTCAACATGAGAAGGCATCAATATTAAATGACCTAAATGCATGAGAGTCTTACAAGCCATTATGCTCAAGCAATTTTGTAAAAAATGTACCACAATTTAAAAGATATATGCTCTTTTGACGAGCAATTCCACTTGTACTTTATTGCAAGACTTATTCCTACTTTTTTACCAAAGAATATGAAAAAGATATCTACTACAGCCTCATTTAAAATCTCCCCAACTGGGTACATGAGGTCAGTTAAATAAATGATTGTACATCAACCATAATAAACTATGCAGTCATTAAAAAGAATTAGGCTAGTTCTAACAATATTGAAATGGCAGGAGATAAAAGTGAGGCAAACAGCAATGCGCTTAAAGACTATACCACACATTCCATTTATGTGTAAAAAAGTTAAAATGTTCAGCCACAAAAAATAAAAAAACATTGCTTATGTAACTGTGTGTAAAACATCTCTGGGAGGATGGACAAGACAAACAAAGGTTTTTTTCTGGGAGAAGTCAGGCATTGTGGTCAGAGGTAGATTTACTTATCCTATTCATTAACTTGTGAATTTTTATGCCATAGGTTATTACTTATTTTTTTAACCCTTTTCTAATATGCTCAGAAAGTCATTCAATTGTACATATGATAAGGCAAATGCAAGCCACATACATAAAATTGACATGTTCTCTTCCTATAACTAATAAAAAAATGTTTTAAAGAGAACTCCATTGAATAGAATTAGTAGCCAGGTAAAAACTATACACTAAGATTTTTCTCACCAACCCTAAGTCATACCATAGCTACGATTCAGCAATACAGAAAATTTTATACTTATTTCTATTTGTGTTTCACAACCCATTTCTACTGTTAGGAAAAATTAATCAATTTTTATAGGAGGGGTTATTTTCATCTCTCTTTTTAATGAGTCATCATTTGTCTTTTGTCTTTCAAGCCAAATTTTAAAGCATTACTAACAGTATTTACATATGAAATCACTTCTCAATAGATGTTATTATGCTCTCTATTTTTAGGTCTGAGTCTGAGATAAGTCCAAAGTCTTTCAAAAATATCAGCTTTGAGAAAAAATTGAGTCTGTCCATATCATAGAAGGAAAGAGAAATGAGTGGAATGTGGGAGGGAAGAGAATTATTGGTCAATAAATTTTACCTTTTAAATTATTAAAATTCAAGAGTGCCATGAATGGCAATATCATGGCTAATGTTCAAAAATTGGCTAATGTCAAACATTTCAGTGAATTATAATCATGAAGGGTTATTCAAAGTTCAACATAAATCAAAACACCAAAAAATATACAGCTTCCATGTTTAATTAGTAAGGTCAATAGAAGGTAAAAACAACTCAATTCTAAATTTATTTCAAACTTTTTGTTAGAAATTAAAAATTACAGGTTCTCAGACTACCTAACAATTGCCTTATTAGGAGCATTAACCCACAACAAATTACTTGCACTAATTTAGGATTCTTAAATTTGTAATTATTTTTTCTTGAAGCAATAAACACTAGTTCTTACAGAACACATATGAGCATGCTATATTAATTTTTAATACTTACTAAACTTCCACATAAGCATTAAAAATGAGAATACTATCTAGCAACTTGTCTTTAAAATATTAAATTTTTTACAAGCTAGAAAAACAGAAAGATCAACTGTAACAAATTTAATACGCAGGGTTTGCCTCCCATAATAAAATGCATAGAATTACCTACCACTCACAAGGAAAGGCGCTCTACTATACTATATAATGTACAGAACAGTGGGTAGAGCACAGTTTCCAGGAACCAACTGCTTGAGATCAAATTCTAGTTCTTTCATATACCAGCTGGACCAGTGATTTACCATTGACAGAAGCTGTGTAGCTACTTAAGTTGTGTAGTTGTATAGTTATTTATCTGTGCCAGCTTCATCATTTCTTTTTTTTAATCAAATTTTATTGGTCTATCATTTCTTGATGAAACTATGTAATTTCACATCTCCACATATGCACAAGCTTCATTCACCCACCACCATGGCACCTGTGCCAACACAGTGTCACATCTAGTCATTCTTCCCACTCCCTCCCCTCTCCTGTCTGGTAGCCACCATATTTTTCAGAGTCTAAGATTTATTTTTGTTTTGTTTTCCTATCAATTTTCTTTGGTAACTTAAAGTCCACAAATGAGTAAATCCATCTAGTAATTATCTTTGACTTTCTCATATTTCACAAAGTATAATTTAATCATCAAATTTTCTCATTTATAAAATAAGAGTAAGAAGAGTATGTATTTCATATAATTCTTGTGAGGGACACATAAAAAATCAGAATAGTGCCACAGGAATGTAAATATTCAATAAAGGTAGCTATTACTAATGGCTTTATATTAATATTAGGATTAATGTTAGAATGCATATTAGCAATTCTCCATGGAGAGAATATTCCAGGGAATAAAGATATTATACATTAATACTGGGGAATCAAACCAAAGATAACTAGGGTACAAAATGTAAACCACATTTAGTAAAAGGCCAAAAATAGACTATAAAAATTATTAATCAATTTTACTTAAATTTAAAGTGGAACTTACAACTATTATGTTGCTTAGAAAAAGAGTAGATGACTGGATCAAGAAGAGGTGGTACATAACAATACAACATTATTCAGCAATCCAAAATGACAAACTAGTGCCATTTATAGAAACATGGATGGAGCTAAAAGGAATTACACTCAATGAGACAAGTCAGACAGCAAGAGAAAAATATCAAATGGTTTCACTATTAGGAGGAATGTGAAAGAGCAACAGCTACAACAACAACAAAAAATAGAAGAATAAGCTCAAGGAAATGGGCAATTACAACCAAAAGCAATCAAAAAATTTCAACAAGACCAAAAAGTCAAAGATAAACCAAAGGGACCATGGGGAGCGGGGGCACGGTATAGAAGGGAGGGCAAAGACGGGGATGAGGGCAGAAAGAGCACAAGGGACTGAGGTGATGGTGCATGGGTAGAATGGTGGTGGGAACTCCCTGGGGAATACAAATGATGTAAAATATAATTAAATAAATAAATTTAATAAAAAAAGAATAAAAAAAAGAATAAAAAAAAGAGTACATAGGTAAAGCCATAAACTTCAAAGTCATAACAAATAATTCACATCACTGTTTTCCATAATATAATCCTATAAGACATGAAGCTTCAGTGAGCAATGACATCTCATAGTATACACACGCCAGCAGGATTTTAACTAGCCACTTCAGGGAGCAGTGTGTAGACCTTTTTGACACTAACAACTATTCTACTTTTATTTAAATCATAGCCACTCATATTTATTGTGGCTTCCCTGTTGCTTTCTCCTTTTCCTTTGCCCCAAAGTATTTCAAATGTCTTTCATGAAAATGAATTTCCACACTTTGTTCTTTAACTGTATGACTGTTAAACTGTATGACTCTGTAACTGTAATATCAGATTCAGCTCTTTCATTTCATGGATAAAGCCATGCTTTTTCTCTGTCAATGGTCTATCATCTGTCTGGATAGTCACCCAAGTTATAAGGCCAATTCAAGATCCTTTATCTTGCCACTCATCTTTTACTAAGGTTCAGCTCAATTTCTAAAAAAGCAAACTTCCAATCAATAATCTACAAGTGGGTAATTCACACATGGCTCATCAATAGTTGGCTCTATTATAGGACGTGATTTTACAATTAAATGTAGACTTCACTAAATAAGGACATCTGCTTATTAACTTTGATACTTTCAGTAGACTGCTAAAGCAGATAGAGTAAAATATCTTGTATTAAGGCTCCACTTTTGAGAAAAACTTCAAAACTTTTTGTGTTTGAGGAAAACATCAAAACCTTTTGTTTATTTTCTAAATTGGATGATTATTAGTAATACATTTCAATAATGTAACATTTCCTACTTCTTTATGCAATAATTCAAACAATCCTTTAATCTAGACACTATTATTCCCATTAAAGATAAACTGCAGAAATAACAATGAAATATGAAGTACATGTTGTATATAATTTTGTCAGTCTCTTGACAAAGGTCTTATTATTTTAGAAACATCACTAGTGAGAAAAGCGGCTAATTAAAATTAGCATTCCAAAGTAAATTTTCAGTCTTTTCAGTACTACTAATGCAATGCAGGTTCTTTATAATCTGGAAGCTCTCCCAGTCTAGTAAAACTTCTCCCTCTAGCTAAGATGCTTTCACAGTACTTCTTAATCCAAACATGCTAAACCTAGGAGTGCAGGCTGAGGTGGGGAGCTGATTGGTCTTATTCAGTGACCTAATAAATCCACACAGGATCATCAAATACAATCATAATCAGAAATGTGGCCTTTCACAGCTTTTGTTAAACCTTCACCTGGCCTTGCAAAAAATATTTTTGAACCTTAGAATTTATTACCTAATTACAAGAAGGAACGGCATTCCCAATTAATTAACTTGCCCAAACCAAATTTTAAATTGTGTTTATGTGTCATCTAAATGTCATAGTGGGTAACAGTTTTACATACCACTGATAAATGGTGGAAACGTACTGCATACAACCATAAGTGTACTTAAGATTAACTTCGGGAAAATATTCAATAAAAGATTTAGTGGTTTCTCTTCCAGGGTTTACCCACAGAAGTAAATACACTTGGCCCTTTAATGTGAATCAAATTAGCATTTAGGAAATGAACATTTTCCTATCAATTCTTTGAGAAGCACAAAGGCAAAAAAAAAAAAATCTGACACTTTTTCAGTAAAATTACTTTATATCATTTGTGCAGAAATAAATGTTAGTATGTACAATGGTGATTGTGAAGGAGTAAGGGGGGAAAACCTAGACTTTTAGAAATAAAAATAAAATTAAAAAAAGCCCAAAGACATATTACCATGAATATCTGAAGGAATGCATTAAGAAGGAAACATTTCATATTTAGAATGGACTATATTTTTTTAAAAGTGTAAAGCTCAGGGCCTCCCTGGTGGCGCAGTGGGTTAAGCAACACACTTTGAAGCAAACCGCAGCCACTGCAGCTCGAGTTCGATCCCTGCTGCTGGTCAGGGAGGGGACCCACATGGTGCAGCAGACCTCTCCTGCTGTGCCCGCTGCTCCCCTCTGCAGTGTACTTCAGTTGACCTGCCTGTTCTGCTCCCCACTCTCTGTGGTGAATCCTCTCACCCCCCTCCACACCTCTGGCCTGTACCCCAGTTCTTATATGCATAAATAAATAAATCTTTAAAAAAAAATAAAAGTGTAAAGCTCAGAATTGATACACAAATTTTTCTGTTAACTAGGGATTAAATTGTTAGGGATTATCATGTTTATCTTTCTATGCTCAAGTTTGGTATTGTTTTAATTTCTGAAGCACTTCTCTGCTTTAGCATGTGCAACATTCAAAATATAAAAATTACAGGTGTCATTTAATAGGATAAGAGCAGCCATTATGATATAAAAATATCAGAACACAAATATATATAACATGATATAATATATAATTTAACACATATATCCCAGAGATAATGGAAATGTAGATGACTACATCTAAAAGGTGTTTTCTAAACTAAATCCCGATGATCAAAACTGTTAACCAAAAAAACAAAAACAAACACAAACAAACAAAAAAAAACCCTCAGTGTGTTCATTAAGTTTCAGTTAATTTTGGTTAATCTAAACTTAGTCATCTGCAAATATTTATTAATCATCTACCATTTGCTAGGCAACAAGGCTACACTGGGGGAGGAAAAAAAGAAGTTACCTTCCATTTATCTCATATTCTCTATGAACCAATATATTACTTTAAAGAATCTTACTGTACTGATATTTCTTGTTAAAAAATATTTCCCAAAATAAGTATTATTTGGAATCAACAATGCTTAGTTCAATAACATTCCAAAAAGAAGTTTTAATATCTGAGAAGTTATCTGGCACAACAATATGCCAGCAAAAATGAAACAGATATAATAATCTATTTCAGTAAACTTAAATCACACTGCCAAAATATAGGATTTAATGTTCTTACATAATGCTCAAAGTATTTTTCTTTTAACTTATACCCAATTGCTTCATTATATTAAAAAAAAAAAGAATTGATTTTTATATTACTTGGCATTTTATGTGCTTTGATAGAATACAGTGTGCTTTATTAAACCACAATGTATGTAGGCAGCACTACAGTATTAAAATGCACATCTTAAAAGTGAAGAGCTGTCTTGCCAACAGTTTTAATTCCTCATGATAATCAGAGGAATGAGGATACTATAAACTAGTAAACTAGAAAAACATTTAATAGTTTCATTGTGACCTTTCACATCCCTCAAAATGCATCAGTAAATTTGCTCCAGTTATTATTGTGGTACATATACACAAATATTATGTGTTATATATTAAATATAAAAGGCAAAGTATACTTTCACCAACATTTTTATTTAATTAATTATATAATATTGTTTAGATTGAATAGTGAAACTAGAAACACTTTCATATGATGGGTAAGAGTGAGGACAGAGAACAATGGGTTTCATCTAAGAGTGATGAAAATGTCCTAAAATTAGACTATAGTGATAAGTGTATAATTCTGAATATAGTAAAAACAACAGAATTGTATGCTTCAAATGGGCAAATTATGTGGCATGTGAAATATATCTCAATAAAGTTGGGGAGGGGAGAACACTCCTTATAAAAAATTTTCCATGTTATGGTCTCTAAAGGCATGTACGGGTATAAACAGTATTGTTTCCCTTATTGTCTGGTTATTATAGCATCCATCGTTATATTCACAAAAGAATTATTGATTGTAAAGGTAACAGTGGAAATTATAATACCTCATCTTAGACAGTAGCATCATACAACAAATAATTCAATTTTTCCAATAACAACAGGTGCCTTAAACAATTACTAGTTCACACAACGTTCATGCAAACTAATTGCACCAAAAAACAAACAAACCTCTCTGTAGGTTTTATACCTGGTAATCCAAAATGCTGAATCCCAAGCCTTTATGGTCTTTTACTAGTTCAACAATCTTGACTTCAGGAGACCACAGCGCTAATTCCCCATCATCATCATCTTCAGTACTGACATCTATATTTTGGTCAGTCTGAAATACCAAAAAAAGAAAAATTTTAAAGCACTCTTTCCAATTCTGAAAAGAAAGAACTAACATAACAGGAATATCACAGCTTCTTTTCAAACTGAGACTTCTCTTTGACATGCATAGCTTTCCTCTTTAATTTTTTTAAAAGGGGCATGCACTGGGGCACGTACACTCTAGTGTACAATCATGAACATTCAAGCACTTAAAAATGCAGATTGTATTTTTTAATGTAAAGTACCTGCTTCATTCAAAGCATTAACACTGACCTCTTATACTTCAATGAGTTCTGTCATCCCATTAGAAGCATAAAAGGAAAAATATGCAAAGTAAGAAAAGATGAAAACATCACAAAAAGTCAGAGCTTCTAGATACTTAAGTAACAGCACCTGAACTCACAATAATAGTGAAAAAGAGAAAGAGATCAACACAGAAAAAGACCAATGCAGAACACAGATAAACCACTTCTGTTAGTTTCTGGAAGTTTTCAAGAAAAACTTTACAAGAAAAATATGGCTGGAATAAAAGCCCAGTCCTTGGGAATCAAGTAAGTCTAAAAACTGGTAAAAATAACTGAGTTGAAATAATTAAAAATCTGACGTTGGAGGAAGTAAGTCAGCACACTACCTAGAACACAGGTCCTTTTATCATTTCCCTGACTTCACACTCCAAAGTCCTCCTCCTCCAGGACCACCCTCCTTTCAAAGAAAAAAGTCATTTCTTTTGGAATTCTAGGAAGCTAAATTTTTTTTTTAAAGATTTATTTATTTATGCATACAAGAACTGGGGTACAGGCCAGAGGTGTGGGGGGTGAGAGGATTCACCACAGAGAGCGGGGAGCAGAACAGGCAGGTCAATGGAAGTACACTGCAGAGGGGAGCAGCGGGCACAGCAGGAGAGGTCTGCTGCACCATGTGGGTCCCCTCCCTGGCCAGGAGCAGGGATCGAACTTGTGCTGCAGTGGCTGCGGTTTGCTTCATAGTGTGTTGCTTAACCCACTGCACCACCAGGGAGACCCAGGAAGCTAAATTATAGAAGGCCAATGAGCCAATAATACAGCAGGAGAACTTCAACCTTCTGTTTATTCCATTTGTAACTCTGTATTGTTAGTTGCATATGATTTATCTTCCCCAAAGTATTTTGAACTTCTATCTGAAACTCAAATTATCTTTGTTTTCTTTGTAGCCCTGGCAACTAACAAAATGCCTGGCTCCTAGGCTAGAATGGAAACTCTGTGAGTGAGGGCTATCATAGAGTTTACCATGACTGTCCATTCGAGTCACAGTAGTGCTGGCTCTAAGTAAGCACTGGCTATATATTTGTTCAATATATTAGTGAATCATCCATTTTTGACTGGGGTCCCCTTGAAACTCCTTTTTAATAAATGTGCAGGATAAATAATAACTTCAAACAGTAGACTTCTTATAATTTTAGCTGATCTTAGTAAAACTAAAATGCATTATTCCTACAAGCATATTTTTGAATAGCCTTATAAGAGAAAACATTTAATGATATGAGCAGGGTTGGGACAGGGGGAAACCCCCATAATATAGAAGAGTAAGGCACAATAGCTAATCAAAAACATCTTTAAAATTAGGGTTGATGCAGCCCTCAAACTATCCCCACAGGGCATGGAAAGTCAATAACCAATCCATAATGAATTGAATATGAACATGGGAACAATTTCTTGGTTCTTGAATTACAAAACTTGAGATTAGTGGGTACGTTCTGGATCAATAACCTCTGTATATATCAGTCTGATGTGAGGAAATAATTTACTTAAAAAAAACCCCTCCCAATAAAAAGTAAAGTTCCAGTGGCTAATACAATATGATTGATGTTTTACTGGGGCATTTAATACCCCCACTGACTAATGAGCATTAAAATTTTGGCTGAGCTGCCTAAACATATAGGCTTTAAGAACCTTAGATGGTCAGGGATAAATGAAAAAAAAGAGACAGATGAAAAAGTGAGCCAGGATTTTAAGAAACCAAATATTATAAAAACTTAGTTTATAGAAATTTCAAGGCATCCAAGGTATATAAGACATTATAATCCAACCTGAAATATGTCACTTTGATACAATCAATTCAGCATAACTCCTATATTCACAGAATGGAAAGCAATCAACTAATGGGCAGCAAGATTGACATTTAACATAATTCAGAGCTGTTGTTTACCTATTGTGGTAAAGTATGACAGATGGGAGCATAGAGTCAGCAAGCTGGGTTTGTGATTTACACACCCTGTAAGATTAGATTAAAGGCAGTTTTATCAACCTTTAGAGTAAGCCATCAACCACATTTAATTTTAGGAAAGATAGCAAAAATCACAGAAGTGGGACATTCATGTCCCTTCCTTAAAATAATTTTTACCAAAAAATACTTTTTAAAAATGACTCAACCAATAATAATAATTTGCTAAGTACCTCTTGTATAGCCAACACAGAATAAAAACACTGAGATACAAAATAATTTAAGATATAGCCTCTGCCCATAGGAGCTAATAGTTTTCTTATAAAAGCAAGATTAACATACGTTAAAATATCTATGATGATAAGACAGTGCTAGATGCTTAGTAAATCTGGAGACTAGGATGGGAGTACTGGAGAAGTCAAGTCTAGCTATAGCCAACCCTATTGAGTTCTTTCCACAGGCAAGTCATTGCACTAAGACTTTTGCACACATCATTTCCTTCTCACACAAATTGATGACGTGGGTAAATACTAAAAGTATCCCGATTTTTCAGAGGAAGAATGTGAACGGAAAGTCAAGTTATTTGCTCAAAGATCCACAATGATTAAGTAGTATACACAATATTAAAATTTATGTATCTTGAAATCCAGACTTTGGAGAAATGGAAGAAGGTTCCATGTATCTAAACTGGTGTAAAATGAATTAAAATGTAAGAGTCTACAAAGGGGTTAAAATAATATAAAAGAAAAAAGCACAAAAAGCATTATTTTATTCTCTAAATTTCTAATGACTTTCACAGCAATTTTTAGACTTACATTGAAATTGGTCATAGATCTTTATATTTTTAAGATTCTGAAAAGGGGAAGTCTATTAGATATTCCTCACTCACCAGCATCTTAAACTTATTTAGATGAACTGAGTTGAAATGGGAGCTAAAACTAATGAGCCCAGGAATTACTTAAAAAAAAAAAAAAAAAAACTCCTTTCAAATCAAAGCAACATTGTCACTGATAGTTAAAGGGGAAAAAAAGAGAAAGTTTTACAACATTAAAAGTTACAACTTGAAAAGTGAGGCATTACTGCCTTTGATAGCTCCTATAGTCAAAGAGAAAGGGGCCACGTTTTTGTTCCCCTCCCTTCATAATATAAGACATTCTTTAGGCATCCTTGCTGAAATGGGCAAACCTATAGGAACCGCGGGTTATTCATGCAGTACCTCCATCTCAGAAAGAGGGACTTCCGTGGGCCTTGGTTCATCTACAGAGGCCTCATCATCACATAACCGTCGACAGCAAACCAAGGTAAAGGGGGGTGGCACTTCTTTAAGAAAGGAGACTGCTTCTCGGCGAGATTTCCCATAGAGTTGTACACCATTGACCTAGAAAGATAAAAGATAAATCAGAATTGGAGGCACCAGGTGAAAAAAAGAAAAATCTCTGCTTATCAGTCTATCAAAATGAAGACAAAATACAGTCTTTTCCCTGTAAACAAAGGACCTAAATTTAATTGCTATGTTTTATAATAACTAAAAACATTAGAAATCCTTAAAGAATAAGGTTAAGGCTTTACTGAACTCTGGTAAATAAAGTATAAAAGCAGGGTAAAACTATTGCTGGGTAAGTGACCAGCCTAATTGTCATACTCCATAGTTTTTCCTTTCTATAATCCATATTCATTCTCTCACTTACTTCTACTCATCTCTCCTTAAACACAGTAAATATCATGGACAGCCACACCAAAGCTATTTCCATTGTTTTTTATTTCTCATTACACCTACTAATACTACTTCTAAGGCTGGTAAAAACTGTGCGTCTTAAAATATATAGTCAATAAATCTAGGAAGCTTTACTTAAAATTTAGTGTTAACTCAAAAATTTCTTTCATATCCCAATAGTTCCTCATTAACAATAGATGTTACCATCAAAAAATTATTTGTGTCTCATTTTTTTTATCATATAACAATACACCAAAGTTGATTTAGAAAAATAAGACTTCTGATTTTTTTATATTTATGATTTTAGCTCTAGCAGTTCTCTCAGTTCTGACTGGCAGTCACTAAAAGCTGATGGGTCTGCTAGTCCCTAGACACTGAGGCAATGAATACAGTCATCCAAGCAACAAATAATACTTTCACATCTGACTATCTTCCAGGGAGAGTTCAACAGTATTATTGTAAAGGTATTTTCTGGCGTGGCATTTATTTCTGACAGGTGTAGTGCTAATATCCAGATAACTGGCTGGGCTGACTTTCCTGGGAGGAGCCTATTCAAAAAGCCTGTCACTGCTCAGAGAATCAGAGCACAGCGGGTTGCTGGAAGCATCCCTTCAACAGTGATGGGAGTCCCTAGTCAGCTGTCCCTTGGAACCACTCTCAGGTCCGTAACATACCAAGCACTTAGCCATCAGGCCAGACATAACCTCTCTGCCTCTTAATTATTTATAAAAAAATCACCATATGATAGAGACCCCCGCATGTGTCAGGGAGCTAACCCTACTGGAAAATTGAGTATCATCTCCCAAGACTTTTATGAGATGAAAGGGGTATAGGAGACAGCAAGTTCAGCAGCAGATGAAAGGTCATTCCTTGAAAGAACAGCAAGTCAATCTTCATATAAAAACAGGCAGGGAGGTACTCGTCACTGGTCATACCATGTCCACAATGCCAACTGTTGTCACAAGCACAGAAAGTTCTAAAATCATCCAAAACAGAAGTAAACTATACTGAAAAGAAATCAAGCAGACACCATTGAAGCAAGAATTCTACCCATATAGAAATATTAGTTGTGCTTCACATTACTTCAACAAATTAGAAAATCACTTCTCAGGTTTTTATCTTGGAGTATATTTAAATATTTATTTAGCTCATTATTTATTAATTTGAATTGTCTCCAATTATTATAGCAGTGCCTGGTAGTCCTACTCACTACTCTCTATTGCAAAAGGGATTGGTCACATTTCCCATTACCAACTCCTATCTAAGGGGATTTATGGCTGCTGTAAATAGCTGCTCTGGGCTGAGACTTGGCACAATGTTCTAACCCCAAGGCGTATTTGTGTTTCTGGTTTTAAGCTCTAAGGAGTACATTAAACACACACACACACACTTCCATTCCCCCACCCCACCCTTTAAGTTCAGGAGTTTATTTGACTAACTTTATAGGGATATTTTTTTCTATATTTGATTACTCAGAAGAAGCCAATTTTTATTTTAGAGTTCGCAATATTTCCCTAGGCCCTTCAACTTGAGACCCTCTTAAGTGCTGTCAAGTCTCAATTATTCAGACTTTGTGATTAGAAAACGCACACACATGTACACATTTGCAGAGTACCTAATATTGTGTAAGTATTGTCCCACTACATTACCTCATTCAATCTTCACTCATATGATCCCATAAAGATTGTTTATGCCATTTTCACAGGGATAATATCACCAGTGTCTCACAGTGAGATAATGCTTTGTAGTTTGCATTGATATTCCATTAGATCCTCACAAATGCATAGTGAATAGGCATTTATTGAGGAAGAAACTGGTTCTCAAAAAATTTAAGTGACATGTCAAGGCACACATGGCTGAACTGGGGTAAATTTAGAACCAAAATCAGTTCATTTGACATCCCAAGTTTTTCCACTAAAAATCTTAACTTATAAATTCAACAAGTTTTCATGCTCCCTTATTCTACCACATTCTATTACCAGGTGGTAGACCCATGGGGTCAAATCTTGGCTTAGGCACACAGGAGGCAACTGATAGCCAGGTTCACCTGTACTTGTTCTATTCCAATCCAGCCAACATATTTTATCACCTATCCACATAACAATAATGAATCACACTTAATGCTACTGAAGTATATACTAAAAATGGCTATAATGGTAAATTCTGTTATGTATATTTATAATAAAAAGTGAACTGTAGTAGCTATTACATTTTCAAACATCCCAAACAAATACATCTCATCTCTCAATACCTAACAACTACACGAGAGAAGTGGCCTCTAAAGGTTCTCCAGTTTACAGATTATCATGTGTGATCGCCACAGAATTATGCCATGTACTCTGCCAATCAAAGAAAGACATGATTGAGCACAAATATAAACAAAAACTCTATAAATGACATTAAGAATCAAGCAGGAAGCATACCAGTATCATCACCTCTTAAAAATATCAACTTACTACATCTTAAAATAGGACTTCAGCACTCTACCCCCTTTTTCTTATGACAGAATGGGACAACTTAGTCATAGTACTTTTCCTTCTAACCTTGAAATTCAACCTAGAATCCTCAGCGTACTTCTCTAGAGGGCCAGAAACTATTAGAAAAAGTGCAGTTGCATCCTACAAGATACTTATTCACTATCCTTGTCATTCCACTTTCAGCAAACACAAACTTTAGAAAGAAACCTCTATAATCAAGATACATGGGATTCTAACCTTGGCTAAGGCTATTAGGTTAAATTCTATTAAGCCCAACCTAGAACTTCTTGTGTATCTTAAATCTTAACTCCTGTGACAAATCTCTTCTATAGTCTTCTCTAAGTTTGATCATTTCCCACATCTTTACTTAAGATGTTGGAAAACAGTGTGAAATAATTTTTTGGAAACAGTAAAATGGGAGTTAGAAAACTAACATCATTATCCTAGCAGTGTATAAAGCAAGGGAAGCCAGTGCCTCACTTTCTTATCTGTAGAAGTAGACTTTTCAATGTTACTTATCTTTGTTAGCTATAGAACATTCCAGTCTAATGAAACCTTTCAGCAAAGTTTTATTAAGCAGAAGTCTTCTAGGATTACTCTGAATGAAGAGTTTGGGAACCTCAGAGTAAACTCAATAGAGACTACCATTTTGGGGTGAAGGGAATCCCAAATAGACAGTATGAAGACCAGTCAACAATACATAAGCCTAAGGCCATCCAGTTCCAGTCCTTATTAGAATCAACAAAACCTACAAATAAATGTGATCACATGTTGCAAACAAGGGTAAGAAATTAGAGCCTTAGAAAGAACTTCGCTTAAAAAAAAAATGACACTAATTATACTATGAAACTAAAATGGACATTAGCTTCTTAGTAATTTCCAGTCTTGTAAAAAAAAAAATTCAGCTTGAGATAAAATAGATGTATAAAAGATAAATTTAAGGTGTACAATGTGATGATTATACAATCATACTGTAAAATGATTACCACAGCAAGGTTAGTTAACGCATCACATCTTACACTATTACCGTGTGTGTGTGTAATGTAAAGATTTAAGATTCCCTTTCTTAGCTATTATCATGAGTAAAATACAGCAGTATTAACTATAGTCATCAAGTATTTCTCAGTCTAAGAACTCACATGAGCAGTGGTGATACTAGAACTCAGTGGATTTCTGGTAAGAATAGATTTTCTTACAACTTAATTACTGCTCTGGGTCTTTCCTTATAAATTTTACCTCAAGCAGCTCATCTTCTGGTTGTAGGAGGTTCAGCGTATCAACAGGACCGCCTGGTACAATTGAAGAGATATAATGGTGCCCATCAAAGGAATCCACTTCCATGCCAAGTCTCAGAGTGTGAATGGGCAGCAGCTGTAGCAAAATAGAGCAGTAACATCAAACCGAAGGACACATCGATTATTATTCCACCATCAAGTTCCATGTTGACATGAAAGCCCCACTTCCTGAATCAGACTGCTAAAATCCCAAGAGGACAATAAAGGGAAACCAATCATATGTAAAATATGAAGTCACTGGTATTCTTTTTCTAACTTTTGTTTTCCTTTCAGATTCCTCAGGAACAGAGAGGCAGACATACAAAGTCTTCATTTCTAAGCAATAGGAGCATCAAACTTCCTACACTTTCCAGTTTATACTGTTTCACTTCTGCAGGATTTTGCATCTCTTAGAACATCCGAGCTCCTCCTTATTACCTAACTGGCTTCCTCTCACACTTCAATAACAATACAGAGTCACTTCCAGGAATCCTGTCCTGATATCCAGGTTAACATGCCTCCATCTGGGGCAAAGACCATCTGTGCATATCTCTATCACAGCTTACAGCACAATAGGTTTAAAATTCCTATTATTTTAATTGTCTCCCTTTCCCCTACTTGAGTTCAGAGTCTGTATCTTTTCTCTCCATAACTTCAGGCACTATAACAGTTCCAGGAACTACACATGATTTCATTCAATGTTATTTGAACTAACCCATGAAAGATGCTAACTTAATCAAAATGTCCCTTTCCATCTCACCAACTTAAGTGAGTACAATTTCCAATGGGGGATAGGGATGTGTGTGCAATAAGGGAGGGTACTATTATTTCACTCCAGCATTGATACTGTTGGCTTCAAAGGATACATACAGGCTAAGACAAGAGTCAAGGGTTAGGAAACTGCCATGTCAAAGAAAAGAGAGAAGTGTTTTATTGGTGTGACTGCAAAAGGTAAACCCTTCATCAAACTCCATTCTCTTGACTTTCAAAGATGGAGCCACTGATTTCTCATAGTGGCTGCATAAATTCAAATGTAATAAATGCTACAAATTACGATTTATATTTCCTACACTAATAGTCACTTATCTAAAAACAACAGCCCACCTCTATAAGTAGATACTTGATAACAAGAAAACCCCACACAGGGTTGCAATGGTGACCACAGGACTCTCCCTCATTTTTCCTATTGTCTCTGCTCCCTTATCTCTGTATTTGTCACCTTCCCTTAGTCTACTCTGAGTCCCTAGAGTTCCACAGGCCTTACTTCAGACTACATATGGGGCTCTGTTTTTCACAGACAAATGTGAACTGGCAAGCAGCACAGCTGACTAAGACCCCATGACTTAGACTAGGTATGAGTGACCTCTGGTTCTCAAAGTTAACTAACACGGGTTAGTTCAAATAACACTCTCTCAAAATTAAGTCCTCCCAAAACCATTTCTTGCAATACATATTCTCAGACTCTAAATGGAGTTTAAGATTGTTTTCAGTCTTGTTCCTGATCTGTGATCTCTTTCCCACTGTTATCACCTTATTTTCTAGTCCACTCATTATACTAAATCATGTCATCAAGCTATAAGGAGACACCTGTGTCATTTTCCTAACTATGAAGAGATGAGTAAAAATTCTCACAGTATTATTCCTGCAGTAATTTTACTCATCCACCTCTCTGCCAACTCCCTTTCTTCCTTTGTCTGAGTCAAGCACAGAGGGACTGGTCAGTGGGTTCCTCCCACAGGTCATCTCCAAGGTGTGCCTGCTTGCAAGAGTAGGTGACTCAATTTTCAGAAATGCTGCAAGCCACTTGTTAAATATAGCCATTGCTATAAGTTAAATTACCTAAGGTTACATTTAAACTTTTTAAAAAATCCATCACTTTCTAACTGTTTCACCACACTTCACTTATGCTGTTGAGGTGACTTCTGTTACTATCTGGTACAAATTCTATTGAAAAAGAGAATATCAAAGGTGCAAACGACTGAATGAGACAGATATAAAGTTTGATTTGTTTGGTGGCTAAATGCTGCTGGATCAAGTCATTAAATAGTCTCCTCCCTTGGAGAAGCCTGAAACAAGTGCCATGAGATTGACCTCACGACGCTGTTTGGTGATGTCATCTGGTAGCTTGAAATCTGCCATGCTGGAAGTATTTATACCACAGATACCTATAAATGTTTTTTGGGTTTTTGTTTTTTTTGTTTTGTATTTTGAGAACTACTCCTTTACGAGCATACCACTGAACGGGGATCTGGTTCACACACACTGTCCAGCATGCTTATTTATTTATTTTTTATTTATGCATACAAGAGCTGGGGTACAGGCCAGCATCGCGGGAGGTGAGAGGATTCACCAGACAGAGTGCGGAGCAGAACAGGCAGACCGACCGAAACACACTGCTGAGGGGAGCAGCGGGTGAGGCAGGAGAGGTCCGCCACGCCATGTGGGTCCCCTCCCTGGCTGGCAGCAGGGATTGAACTCGTGCTGCAGTGGCTGCGGTTTGCTTCACAGTGCGTTGCCCAACCCACTGCACCACCAGGGAGGCCCTGTCCAGCATGTTTATAGAATGAAAACGCATGCAAGGACTGGAGCTAAAAGGTAGAATCATCAGGTGAATGAAAGGAACATCACCTACCCTAGTAGAACTGAAATCTATTGTGGAATATAGACAATAAATAAGCAAGAGGGCAAGAAGACACAAGTAAACAGCTAATCAACAAACAAATGAAAAACAAATAATAATTATGATGACTGGTATGAAGTAAATAGACAGGGACAGGACAGGAGACAGCCATTTGGGAAAGTTGGTCAGAGTAGGTGTCACAGAGATGAGGACATATGAGGGAGACTTGAAGGATAAGATTTAGCCCAACAGACAGCCGGAGGGGAGACTGCTTGTGAGAGGGGAGTGAAAAAGATCACTGCTGAGTGTTGGGTTTGAGCAACTAAGTAGATGGTAGTAGTCATTTTGACATAGAAAGAAACACCCAGATTGAAAAAAAGACATTGCTGTACACAGTTTGCTACTATACAATGTCCCCCCACAAAACAAAAGGACTTACAAGGGAGATTCCAGTCTCCCCTTCCAGGACCTTACTAATTTGCTCTATTCACTTGGTTGCCGCCCATCCACCACATCCATGAATCAGTTGATGTCAGATATAGACAGGAGCTCTGAGGAGCAGCAGAGGCTCACCAAAGGAATCCCCTGCCTACCAGACACAGGAGGGTACCCTTATAAGACTCCTCCCCCAATATCTAGAAACACCACACACTCCTTAGAAACTTAAACCATGAGCAAAACACGCATTCTCTCCATCTTCAATCACGCTGAACAAATAAATCAAAAATGATGTTTATGAAATCTGTCGATCTGAAGGAGGCCTACTTAATATCAGTTCTGAATCGAAATCTGAGTACAGCTGGGCTTCTGAGACTTTATGTTGCATTGCTACAGGCCTCTCCGAAGGAGCAGGAGCAGCTGCATTTTAGCAACTAAACAAATGAACCATTTCATCTGTCTCTTTTGGTTGTTCACCTTTTTGGTATTCTGAGTTCTGAGACAGAGAGCAGAAAGTGCCAAAATGACAGGAGAAGGTCTAATAGACAGATGATTGATGCCTTCATCACATCGCATGTTATGCTTTTTGATGCTTATTCAATGAGCTTTGCAAGGGTCCTATTGAAACTGACAAAGTTAATGAGTGACAGGCTTTTCATGATCCTGATATGACAAGTAGAGGATATAGAAAATTTATCTGAGGAAAGTGTGACCACTGTGTGTTATTGTGCATGCAGAATGAAGATCCAGTGTTACTGTCCATGCTAAATGAAGATCCAGCAAGTTCTATGCCTTCAACAGTGAATAGAGACCTGCCATGAAAATAAACTGCAGTTCATTCACTTTGATAAAAACTCTACTTTTGGGACTCTGAAACCAGATAGGGGGGAAAAAAAAAAGTGTGTGTGCATGTGTACACACAATATTTCTTCAAATGGGAATGTAAATGATGTTGCTTAAAGGAGGGAAAATTCTGGAAAGAAATGCTCCAAAGATTTATCAGTAGAGTAGGGGAGGATGCTCCAGAAGAGTTTTAACTCACAACACCTCATGATTGGGTCTTATAAAATACACACATACTTGGCGAAGATATTAAATGATGATATATGTTTAAAGGTTAGGAAGAAATACTTAGTAAATTTACCATAAATAATGTACTTTCCAACACTGAGGCTACAACTTTTAAACCAATGATGAAATACAGCCTAACAGCCCCCAGTAAGTTGTGTTCACTCAGGAGTTGTATAAGACAATCAGTTCATTAATTTGACTTGTATTAGTTCTTTGCCCATCTAAAAATTTAATTCTAAATGTTCAAAACACACTCTATTTGTTCTATGAATACTGAATGTATATTGAAGGTTCCCCTTAGGGACATAATACCACGTCAAGCACCTCTTACCCATTTATCATTTCAGATTTTTTTACCTCCCTGATCAATGTGATATTTGAGCGAGCCTCTGACATCTGACCTAACAGTTCGCAGTTAGGATCTACTCTTTCTCTACCTGTATCCTTGGCACGTCCTCCACTAGCATCTCCACTGCTATTTCTCCAAACCCTTTTTCAGAGCATAGTTCAAATGTCATCCTGCCAATAAGCCTTCATCCTCTGCCTTAAGGAAGTAACATCTCCTTTCTTCAATATATTTGAGACATGTTAGTGAGACCTCAACAGTTCTCAATGGAGTAGGTAAGGAGGGGATCACAATTTCCTTTACAAACATCAACCTAAACCAATAGAATCAGAATATTGATCAAGAAAAACAAAACAGGACATGAGCATTTTGCAAAAGCTCCGCCAATGTTTCTGTAGGCCACTTGCTCTAGCAGAAAACTGTTGTTACCACAGGTTTCTCCCAGTCTATGAAAGTAGGTTGTTTGGGGGATCCAGAAATGCTATTAGTTTATATAGAACAAATCTTAAATTTCCAGGCCCCCAATACCTATCAAATAGGAATGTTCTGCTTTTGGGTAACAGAGGAAACCTGGATAGTCATTTGATTCTGTGACTTGTGCTCTACACTTAAAAACAGATGAGCAAAGTATAAAATTACACACTGTTATCTTAGTTTGTCTCTGGTGAAGAGAACAAGGGCACTGGAATGGGAGGGAAACTTTTTTCTGTGGTATAGACTTCTGCAAACTTTTAAATTTTATATCCTGCCCATATATTATCAATTCAAATGAAAAGGGAATGGCACAGGCTTAGAAGTCAGATAACGCTTGATTTATTTCTTCATTTGTCACTTACTAGCTGCAAGTAGTATTAAGCAAGTCACTTTACATGCCTGACCTTCAGCTTTCCTGTATTATAAGGAGGAAAGAGGGAAAGAGGAAAGAGTCACTAAGTAATAGATTTGTTATGAGAAATAAAATATGTATTTTAAGCAAATAATGGACCCTGGTAACCACAGACAATCTCAACTCCTAGAAGCTACAGTATTTCCCAATGCCTTAAAATTTTTTTTGTTCACAGAGAATTAAAGGGAAATCCATATTTTAATATCCTCTGGTCCAAAAATATAATTCAGGAAAGAAATAAAGTAAAATTTGTTAGTTTATCCTGTCAAAACCAGAGAACAGGACCTGGTATTTTTATTTCCCAAAGCAGAGGTATACTAATGTTCACTCCATATTACAATTGATGGCCAGCAAAAAGGTCACTGAAATGCACTTAATGCTTCTCCCTCACAGCGCTGTGATTATCTTAATAGTAAACACTTGCCAAGAAAGCCATCCCTAAAAGTGCAAGTCTCCCCAGATGCGGGAAAACTGCTCTGGTGTCATGATTAACAGCTTCCAAGAAGCAGGGCAGCTAATGCTCAAGCCACTGTAAATTGCTTTTGCCTCCCTCTTTCCCCACAACTCCATCACCTAGGAAGAAAACCTTATCTGTTAACACTGACCCATAATATATGAAGATGCTTCTTGAATCATTCCTTTGGAGGGGAGACACAGGGCGGTAACCAACCAGAGTGATCCTCTAAAAGCCGCTTGGGAACACCAGCTACAGCCACGGAACTCAGCTTTCTTAATCAGAAAGCTAAAGGGACAGAGGAAAACCCTAAAACTAGGCCTCTGACTGACACTACCCTGCTGGAAACCTTCCTCCAGAGTTACCTGGCAATGAGAATAAAACCCAGGTTTCTCAGCATGAATCTCGAGGCTCTGCTGCACCTGATTTTCACACCAATTTCATTTAATAAGATTCTACTCTTCATTTAGTTTGACCCAGATACTCCAAACAAATAACGGCCACTCCTCCCCCACCTAGCTACCTTCATCATAGTAGCTTTATCTGGCATTTACCTGTTTCACCCCCCACATTCTTTTTTAATTTTTTTTTTATTAATGAGGGATCACTGTCATACATCTTTGTTAATATTTTGACAACATAGGATTTCTCCCCTCACCTGTGCTTAGTGTAGTTCTCCCACCAGCACTCACAGTCCTGGGCCATAGCCTTTATGCTCTTCCCCGTCCCATGCCACCTTGTCCCTCTCCTCTTGGATGCCTCAGATTTGTGGTCAGTTTTCAACAAGTGGCTGTATAGCTTGTTTTTGTTTGACCCTATGTCTGGTTCCTCAATATTCCATATTTAATTGATGCCATTGGACTATCTCACTACTTTAACTTTTTGTACTGATTTTAATAGGTGAGATTGATATACAGTATTTTTGTATATTCTATTAAGTTTTGGCATCAATGTAAATTTTTCTCATAAAAAGAACCTGGAGCTATCTTTTGCCCTTGTAATGCCATGGAATGGTGAACTACAGCTGAGAAAACCCAACCTTTCAAGGCTTGGGAGGCTCTGTCATGAAGTCACTAGGCTGTGCCAGGTTCATTATTTTTGTGGAGGGATTCTTCTACAACTTTTTCTCACTGCTTATTTGGAAATGTATCCAGGGAGACTATCTCTATTGGAATAAACTCTGACAAATTATAAGAAAACTCATTTTGAACACTGCATGTGACAGCAGAATTTAAGCTGGGCTCAGCTCACATACCCCATGTGGGACTGCTGTATGATTTTGAAACTATTCTGACAGAAAAACCTTTATTTCTCAATACTTGTTGAAAAAAAATCCACCTGAAAGGCTTCTCTAAGTTTTAATTACCTTGTCCTTTGATTATTTCAGAATAGGAACTAAAAAATTAATTTGCAGTGAAAGGACCCTCTAAGTGCTAGGAAATACTCTATGTTTCCTTTTGGCATGATGTCATTAGAAATAAAGCTATCACAGGGCCTCCCTGGTGGCTCAATGGGTTGAGCGCCACGCTATGGAGCTTCTGCAGCCACTTGCAGTGCAAGCTCTATCCCTGGCCAGGAAGGGGATCCACTTGGTGTGGCAGATCTCTCCTGCCTCACCCTGCTGCCCCACCTCAGCAGTGTATTTTGGTCAATCTGCCTGTTCTGCTCCCCACTCTGTCTCTGGTGAATCCTCTCACCCTCCACCTCTGGCCTGTACCCCAGCTCTCGTATGCATAAATAAATAAAATAAAAAAAAAAGAAAGCTATCACAAAATCTTTTAAGTTAAAGAAAAAACATTGCCTATACGCAGAAGATGAACTACTTCTCTGCCCTAAACAGCTAGACCTGAAGGATTTCTTAAAGTCCATTATTTGTGGTCTCAACTTTTAGCAAACATTTTAAAAGACTTATAATAGCTGAGAAGTTTCTCAGGACAACATTATGTACTGATCTTCAGGTGGAAAAAGCAGTTAAACTATGGAAGTGGCACAAGGGATACCACCAGTCCCCTTTTCCCCCGTTCTTCCTAGGCATGTCTAACATGACATTTTAGAACACTGAAAACCCACCATGACTTCAGGAAATATCTATGACTACATACTGGAAAGTTTAGATCACATTACTGATTTAGTTTCTTCAAGAAAAATGTACAAAAATGTACAGAAATAAAAACTGATGATATTCTTAAAAATAATGCTTACCTTTGAATATTTCTGTAACTCGGCATCATCTGCAATCTCTGTGTCCAAGGTAGCAACCTAAATTTACAAGAAAGATTATTCTCAATATTTGTAAAAGAGTAACTTTACATATCTTCCTGGGTTTTTAGAAGAATCTGTAAAACCTATGCATTGATCACTCCATATGACCTGACATCCATTCTAATGGCCTTTGAAGATTTCTGAAATCCCTAAATACGTAAGATTTTAAAGAATGTTTGCTTTTTTTGTTGTTAGTGTTCTCCATAGCAATCTTTCCCCCCAGATTCTTCAAAAGTCTTAAACAGACAGCGATGGGCAATACATGTGCTATTTTTAAAACTTTAAGATCCCTAAAATTTTAATGTAATTATCCATTATATTGAAACCATAAATGTCCTACTCTTGACAAAATAAAAAGAATATTTTCACTTTTAATTTCAGACCAACAAAATTTGCAGTAATGTCAGATGAGTTTGGAAAAACCGAAGCATCTAACTTTCCACAGCAAGTTCAAATAATTTCCCTAAGAGAAATAGCTGGCCAGGACACAAGCAGAAAGATTTGAATTGGTGGGAATCTCAGGGAATACTTAAAGCATTTAATCCTGGCCTAAAAATATACTGTTCTAAATTTCATAGTGGATGTGCACAGAAGGTATTCCTTGCAAGCAAATACTGATGATTTACATCTGTAAGTTGTTAATAAACTATGGTACATCTGAAGGGGAGACGCTAAGTTACACAATGATCCATCTAAAACTCTAAAATTACTGAACATCAGTTAAGTAGAATCTGGAAGAAACAGAGAACATTGTCATGCATGTACTCATTCATTCATCTTATATAGCTTCTCTTTCCTGCTCCTCATCCCTCAGAGTAAGTTTCAACTCAATAAACTAGAATTCTTCTTACTAGAAGAAAGACAAATACAAATGCTTTCATGCACGATAAATATAAAGGACAAAACCAAACCAAAATAGGAATCTGAGTCGAAGGTAACAGGGGAACGGGGCTCAATGAAATGTAGTAGAGGATTTGGGAGCTTTGGTGGTGGGTGTGGTATGGAAACATACATCTGAATAAGTATAAATCTGTATCCCTAAAATATATAAAATGTCATAAACCAATGCTACCTTAATAAAAATAACACAGTTTTAAAAAATACTTCAAATTTTGTATTCTTCTAAGTGCTTTGTTATGACTTTACCAAATGATAAATACATTTTGGAAGGATAGTTATAAGAAGGATAAAATTTGAATGAAAAAGAGCCCATTACAAAACTGGCAGTGACTCTTTACAATAGGTAAGACCTGGAAACAACCTAAATGCCCAAAAACAGTATTCCATATACACGATGGAATACTACTCAGCAATCAAAAATGAAAAACTAGATGCAGTCATACAAACATGGATGGAACTGGAGGGGATTATGCTCAGCGAAGTAAGTCAGAAGGCAAAAGAAAAATACCAGATGGTTCCTCCCCTAGGAAGAATATAAGGGAACCAAATAAGGATCAAGGAAAGGAATAAGAACAATAATAATAACAACAAGAAAGAAACAAAAACCAAAAATGAAAAGACAAGGACAAACTGGGGACACTTGGTGGGGAGGGAAGAGAGGGAGGGTTGAGGGCAGACGGGAGCATGGGGGACTGAGGTGATGGTGCACTGGTGTTACGGTGATGGGGAATACATGGGGGTTACAATTGATGTCAAATAAATGTAAATTTTTAAAATATTTATATTAAAAAAAAACCAAAAAACTGGCAATGGATAAATACATATATCAAATTACTTTGACCTTCAAACCCCTAAGGACTTTAGATAAGGTCATTTACTAGTGACCAAACAACATTTAAAGTCTATGAAGAAGCAGCTGTCTGTGAGGAGTGACATACAAGCACAAAATTAGCAATAAGACCAATACTTTTCAAATTCATCTTAATGACACTGGAAAATTTCTGACAATAGATAGTGGTGCATATTCTGAACCAAAAAGAGTAAAACAAATCTCCAACTAGTCAACAAGTACTAATGACAAACATATGTAAGAAAATGTGACCGACAATTTTCTTTTTAAAAACATATTTTAAAGAATATTTTATTACTAATGCTTTTAGTGAATACTGTCGTGGCTTTTCTAAGCAGCTTTTTACTTTCATGTGAATTCATATGGGGAAATGTAATCAATCCCTTACTCAATGAACCTAATAACAGGTGAAAGGAAGTGTAATGGACCACTGGCACCATAAACTTATAACTAACTGAAATTACTTCCTGTTCTCCCAAATACATTTGATAATCATTCTTTCATTTTTCACATAAAACTGTAAGATTCTTTGTGAAACATAGGACTAATATCCACAGCCCTTTCAGTATACAATAAAACAAACAGATCATAAAAGCAATCATAAAAGTGCCAGCAATTTTAAGCAGCTGATATAGGTTATAAATTTAAAGGCCCTCTCTCTCCTAACATTTTTCTGTCTATTATCAACTTAGATGGTTGTAATATATACTGAGTGTCTGCTAATTGTAACTGAAACTTGTGTGAAGACCTTATTATTCTTACAGCTTAAAATGCTTTAATTTTTTTTTTCAATAGGTCCAATAAAGAAGAAAAGCAAGAGAGAAAGGTAAAGACAGGTGGACTATTCTTTGACTCCTCTCATTTCTTTAAAGTGCAGTATTAGGAACCTGCCATAAAATGAGACATGAGTGCTTTTTATTAGAAGATTTTAACATACCATTACTTCATAATCCTGGCCCAATAGGTTTTCCCATCTGGATTTCAACTCATTTTCAAGAGAGTCTGGGGCTCTTTCTGGATTAAAAAAAAAAAAAAAAAGTTGAAGCTACTGTGAGCCAAACATACTTAAGTACTATTTTCTTCAATAACAGTACAGTTCCAGTAACTAAGGGGAAATGAATAAAAAGGAAAATACATTAATTTAAGTCTACTAGGTAAAGTAAATCAGAGGTGACTTATAAGACTAATGCAAAATGTAAAAACCAGCTGTGACCAAATTATGAAGGGGCTTTTTGTTGTCAATAAATATTTTAAAGAGGAAATTATCAGTTATAAATGAAATTTTAATTATATACACTTCATATGTAAACAACCTGTAGTTTACAGGAAAAGTGCATCTAGCTTTGCTTTATAAGGCAGGAAAAACAAGGATTTAATTTTAATGTTTTTTTTTTAAATTTTAATGTTAAGCAGATATAAAGGCTCTTCCAGCTTAATTCAAATAGTAAATTATCTGAGTCTTGATATATGAGAAACTTTGGTCTTTTGTGGCTATTTGGTTATCATACCTTTATGATTTTTTACTTGAGGGCAATAATGCCTCTTTTGCACAGGTAAGATTATTTTAAAGAGCTAGGACAGATTCTAAGTGCCCTATCTGACCTCTATAAAATCTTCATGAGTAGTACACAGTTCATAATCTGAACAATGCTTAATAGGCAAAAATCAAATCAAAGTACTAAAACCATAGTTTCAAATAACCATAGCAGAAAATAAATAAACCTCTACCTTTTTAAAAATAAGTTGAAGATAAACTCTATTCTAAGACTGGACAAGTCACAGAACATTTATCACAACTGATATAACCATCTGCCTTAAATCAAATGTAATTTGCAATATCAGTTCTTCCAGTCTTCAGCATGGACAGCTCATCCTGGGTAGATATAATGCTTAACTGCATTCTTCAAATTATCAAGTAAAACAGGCTAACCTCAGAAATCAGAGACTAAAACTAATGAACACTAAAGAACTTAAACTACTAGAGTTATAAAAGAATATCCATGAAATAACCACATTAACTGAAAGGCTCAATTACATCTGGCAGATAACAAAGATACTATTAAAAACAAATTATAACTTACATGGGGTCTGCATCTTTGTACAAATGTTAATATTTCCATAAGAAATTACATTGACTTCTCCTATTTTCCCTTTTAAACTTCTAGGTAGCAAGCAGTCCCTAATCTGGTAAACTAATCTGAACAAAATCTGCAATGTACTGGCTGAATCATAAAATTAAAAATATTGTATTTGAAAATAATATTTTATATACGTGACATTTTACCTACAATTCTTCTGACTATATTCTTACCTTAGAGAATACAGTGAAAATAAAAAGGGTAAGTACCGGACAAAAGAGATTAATGTTTTCAGCAGCTCTATAAATCCTGGAGTACACAAAGTGATCAAAAAATAAATAATGTGATGATCTCAAGCAGTTATTTTAATGGCATGAAAGAACTAACTTCATAGCAGCTGGAAAATTTTGATCTAACTTTTAAGCTGAAATAATATATACCCATGACAAAAAAATATAGTGAGATTGATTCAAAAAGTGCAGATAAAATACTTCTAAAAATATTTCTAACTTAAGAATGTATTTAATTTTCACCTGATTCTTCATTGAAAACCTACCAGAGTTCACTTGAACTTAAGTAGGAAAACTGGTTACAACCTATTTGGGTCAAAATGAATAAGGTAAATTTTCAAAGCGTAGGAAGTTTTTAAACCTGAATGAAGGGTTAACTCCATCAATCAGTCCCTTCTTTCCTAAAACAAGACAACTGAAATTAAAAGCCAAAATTTCTCTGGAAGGTGAAAGTGTTAAGTATTTCATTTCATTCAGCAGACAAGGCTTTCTTGAGTAGTACTGTGCGATAAATTGAGACCATTATTCAATATGCTTGCAGAATAGAGTTTGCTACAATAGTCAAAGTATAAAAGTACAAAATCAAAGGTTAAAAAGTATAAATGGAGAAAGTTGCACATCAGTAAAAAGAAAATTAAAGGGTCAACATATAGCCACCTGGCAATCTGAAACATACAAAAATGCATACATTATTTATTGTTACATTAAAAAAGAAACAATACTATTGTTTACAGATAGCTATAGGCCTATATTAACATACAAGCTTCAATATGCAGCAATTCAAAATGCCAACCAGATTAAAAACTAGTCATCACACATGACTAAAAATACTTTCATAATTAACGAAATCATATAAAGATTAAACGACAATATGCTTAGTACCCAAATGCCACAAGTATTAAAAAGTCGTATTGAGAATATCATACTATTTCATAGTCAAAAATTATCCAAATATTCCTCATATTACATTAACTCTAAAGAGAAAATGGCCAACAAATAATAAAATCCAGTTACGGCAACTGGTCTGAATCATTTGCTTTGTGCCTACCCAATTTTTCTACAGCTTGCACACTGTCGTTTTTAAAATTATCCAGTCTTTCTTCAACTTCCTCATCTGCATCATCCAAATTACTTTCTGTTTCCACTGCTCCAGGGAGAAAGAGGGTTGGTGTTTTTGGTGGTTCGACAACAGTTCCTAAAAAAAAAGAATTACTAAGTTGAATCTCTAGCAACTGAAGACCAAATTTAAGCAAGCTTATTCCACACTTTTGTGTTCCTGTTTCACAACTTCATTACAAACATGTCAGGTAACTTTCATATATGATTCCCTTATTTAAAATGCCATGTGTGATATCAATCCCTTAAGAAATAAACTGCTGGTAGTATTGAAAAGAACGTGGAAATAGGCAGAAGGAGAAAAGCAAGGTCAAGTTAATGACAAAGAATAACAGAGCTATGGAAAAGAAAAAGAACACAAGAGTCTTCTGCTAGGATTCTATGTGCTTGCTGCTATGGTGGATGGGAACAAGACAAGCAGAATAAGCTGGTCCCACTGCTGTGAACTCTCCCAAGTTGACATGACATCATCATAATATAATAAACTATACACAGGTAACCTTAGGAAAAAGAATAACAATAACATGTGATTATTTCAAAGTATTCTTGCAAAAAAAAAAATTTAACATGAATTCAAGGCTTTAGCATTATATAGTCATTAATTTAAAACTGAATATGCATTCCCATGACTGCAAATTTTATTGATCTGTACACATGAAACTGATAATTCAAAATTGATGGACAAACAATTATACTTCTGTATAATGAAAATTTACTATTCTTATAATCAAAACAACACATATCTTACAAATAAAATTGTTCTTAACAGAAATCAAAGTTTATTTTCTCACCATATTTCAAAAAGTAAATACACTAGAATCAAATATATAGCTGAAAGTGATATGAAACTTGAAATTTGCAAAATGTCAATGCATTAGACAAATGAGAGCCTCTGAACAAAAGGTATCAAAAAACTTTATTATTCAAATGTAGGTAATAAATGAAATTTGGAAGCTTTTTGGGAAAAAATATTTGCATCTCCATTTAGAGATGATGCTCTTAGAGCTTAATGCATATCAGGGTTCATGATCCAACACTTGAACTGAAACATTATAACAGACAAAACTGTCTCCACGCACAAATGAGATGATTCATTTTCCATCACTACATTACACGAGGTGGGCAGTTTTTCCTTCCCAGACTCACAAACTTCCATAAAGGTAATTTTTTTCCAAACCCAAACTACCTGGCAGGAAGAGGAACAGTAGAATTCATTACCTCTGTCTAAGGACCCTTCATGTATAGGAGCAGATAAGAGTGTCTTCTTTCGAACTAGTGTTAGGTGAACCACTTGTCCTGCATTTCGTAATACTTCAACGACTTCCTGGTTGGCAAAACCTTGAATATTCACACCATCAACCTAGAAATTAAGAGATACATTAAATAAGCTTCAAGTTAGCTACTATTTTTAATACTAGCAAGGCAGAATAAAATTAAGTAACTTATTTTATTAAAAAAATAAAATACTTCATTGCTTTACTCACTTTATTCCAAAAATACCTGTATTTTTGAAGGATACAAAACTAGTTGTAAAACATACTGAAACACTGGAAAAACGAGAAAGCAAAGTTAAACTTGTACTCTTAAGTCAAACATATCAGCTTATAACCTGAGGAGGCATTCTCTGATGCTACGTAATATTCAAAATGTCATAAAAGATGTCCAACTGTTTTGCACAGATTTCAAGATGTCCTAGTGGAAACCATTATTATTGAAACTAAGAGGTCATCCAATACCTCATCCCTCTATCAGGTCACTATTTGCTACTTTCCCGAAGAAAGATACTAGTCTCCCTTTATTAGTTTCTGTGTTCAAGTGTTCTGAAAGAGTTATGCAGGAAAGGTATTTACAAATCTAAGTCAAGCTCAATTCCACATCTCTCAATTCAGCACATCAGGATCAATCAGCCTCCTCTTTCAATCTTCTTCAAGCTAACAAAACTATTTAGCTTTCCCTATAAGTATTTTCTCCAAAGAGCCACTGTTATTGCTGGTCTCCAAACCTGCAAATCACCCCAGACATTTCCTAAGCACAGTAATGCGAACACCAGTGTCATTATTGGACTCTTCTTTATTGGACTCAAAGGACGAAGATTCAAATTATACCAACAAACACTTGTTTCTACATATATCATTAAATAAAGTGTGTGTATAACACACATATACTCCTTAAAAATATTCAAATAAATTGTAAAATTTAATGTTTCTATTAGCAGAAAGACCAACTTATCTGATAAAATGTAATATTATATTCTCATATAAAATATTACAATTTTGCATCTACTCAAAATTACTGTTAGTAGGAATGCCACTTTCAAGAAGATATAAAAAGACAAACAGCCTATTATTATTCATAACTAGAACAACTAGTTCTGAAAGTTATTCAGAACTAGAACATAACTAGCACAAGAGGTGCTTAAAAAATGTTTTACTGGGGAATGCTAGGGTATCTTTCAAATATATATGCATATATTTATTTATTTTTAAAAGGGATATTTATTTATTTATGCACACAGGAACTGGGGTGTAGGTCAGAGGTGTGAGCATAAGAGGATTCACGAGAGACAGAGTGGGGAGTAGAACAGGCATAGTTACTGAAATACAATGCTAAGCAGAGCAGTGGGCAAGACAGGCGAGGTCTGCTGCACTAAATATATGTTTATAGTTAAAAATAAATATTCATATTTTTCCTACCAATATGATTTGTGACTTCTTTATAACAGTAAAAAAAAAATTAGGACCATAAGTGTCTAAATTAATAAGATTTCACTGTACTAAAAAACAATTTCTTAAACATTATAAACAATATGATATTTTATATTAAGCCATTCCCCTCTCACACATATTGTAATAAAGATAACTTTTTTCTGCAAGTTGATTCAATCCAGTTTTAAAACAGGGGGCAGTTACTTACAGCAATTATTTTGTCATTCACTTGAATTTGGCCATTGTGGTATGCAGCACTGCCAGGTATTATACTTTTCACATAAATCCCTGCAGCTTCCCCTAAGGTGCAAAAAACATATGGAAAAAGGAAAAAAAAAAACTCTAATTAGACCTTGATTACAAAATTCATATCAAGAGGTTAATTAGGTAAAGGGCTGACGAGAGCCTTGATAAATACTATTTTGAACACAAGCAGAGAAATTGATGAGTTATTTCAATCTGTCACCATCACAAGTGACCTGAATTTAAAATGATTTGACTGATGACTACTCTTCTGGAAAAATAATCAGTAATGGAACCCTGATGAAAAGCACTCCAGTGCAAACTGGAATTTAGGAGGGCCCAGGTTAAGTCTGACCCTCTTCTCTGGTCTGTCTCCCTTCTCATTGCTGACTTAGCAGAAGCCATCATCATTTTTCATCAGCACTATGACAAGAGTCTCATAACAGGTATCCCTGCCTATACTCAGATCATTGCACATGTTAGTTTCCTGAACACAGAAAAAAGAAAAGTACACATAATAATCTCAGCCACATGAAATAATCTTGGCATTGCAAAATCAAACATTGAAATATAAATGAATGACCATATATAAAATTACAACTATATAAAAAATGACCATGTCCACAGACAAAAATCGGAAAGGAACTTACAAAATAAAAAACAAAAACATAGCTGTGGATGATTTTATAAGTTTATTTTATTTCAATGAACTTAAAATAATGTCAGTAGAAGAAAAATAAACATCAAGGGATTCCCAATGCCAACATCATGAAATGTAAATGTCATTCACTCATGTTCAAATATTTCCATAATCAGCCTCAAACTTTACTTCATCTTCTACTACCACCCCCCAACAAATGTCCAGACATACAAGATTCTTAATAGTCTACCAAAACACCAAATATTTTCATAATTTTATCCCTTTCTTTCATGTCATTTTTCTTCTGCCTATCAAAACCATCTCTGTCATACTCCTCCTTTTCCATGCCTAGCACAAATTCTGCTTTCTTAAAAATTCTCCATTTCCTTGTCATATTGAATTTTAATTTGCCATATGAAGACAGTTTACCTGTCTCTAATAAAACATGAATTTCACTTATCCTTAAGCATTTGAGAGTAGTTTAAATTTTGCCTTTCTGAAAAGACTTTTCTTGTATACATTTTTCTCCCTCCTCTATACCTAAGCAAAGTGACCCCTCAAAGTCCAATGAATAAAATAAAGAAAAAAATTTGAAAACCTGTCTGACTAAAAAGAAAATACTGAGTTTTTAAATGTTCTAGTGCTTGAATTCACCACTGTCCTACACCCAGTCCCAAAAACTTTTTTTCAGTGTGAAATGATTCTTTATTCAGCAACATAAACATCAAAATTTCTATCAGTTATTCACTTTCATTTTACTCTGCATAGACATTATTGATTTCAAAAAAAATTCTGAAAACAATATGATAAAACTTCCTAAACCACTACTTTCGGAACTAAGCCACGAGTTCTCAACCAGAGTCTATCAAGAGCTACCCAATATAGGTTTTTTGAGACATTATTATACAATCCATACTTAGCCCTGTTGAAACTCATTTAAATTCTGAAACTAAAAATGGTGGCAGTTAGTAAAATCTAAAGGTTTGAAAACAGTTATTTCATTAGGCTAAAATAGTACAAGATGGCCTGACATGAATTTTATCCAGGACTTTGAATATATTAGCACTCTTAATCTTTCCACCTGCGGTAAGTATGCAAAGTAAATATTTAAAAAAATAACTCTTTAATCTCGTTATTTTTAAAAAAACTAGAACTTTTTACAACGGGATTTTCATGCTACTAGCAAGTATTTGTGAAAGGGTTTGTTTTTCTTTACTTGAATGATTCTCTTATAATAGAATAACTCTTACAGTAAATGTTCTGATAAAGCTTAGAATGTAGCAGTTGGAGAAGTATTGTTCAGATATACTTGGACCATGTTTTTATCCTAACAATATATTCTCTTTATATGAAAGGAAAATGATTCTAATTAAAGTATTTGTTTTACCTTATTTTTTTCAGTGATTAAACATAGTAGTACCATTTTTGACATTTACAATATGAAATGTATACAGTAATCATTTTACTTTGTCACATGTAAAATGTCATCATAGGGATTAGTTACAACATTCAAGATATCTATCTTAGAAGCAAAAGGAGGTATAATTTAAATGTAATACATTGAGTTGGACAATTAAATTCTTTTGTTAATGACTACTAAGCAGGCTATAAAACTCTTGAGATAAAACAGTGATTTCTAATCACTGAAAAAAACTGGCTGTTATTATAGATTCATGGTTATACTGTTCAATGCTTAAACTGAAATCTGCAGGTATTTAATTTTACTGTCTAAAAATCTTAGCATCCTTTACAATTATTTCCAAAGATAAAATAGAAATGATTCATTTACCTGTGTGAGCACTTCCAACATAGCCAACAATTCTAATCCCAAGACTCTGGCCATCTTTTTTAAGGAGTTCAACATCATAAGTTTCAAACAGAGAATTGTCCTAAAGGAAAAATAATTTTAGTTACATATAATGTTGTTACATAACTTTGTGTAAAAAGTCAATTTGTGTATGGTTTACCAAGTATTAGCATAATTTTAAAATGGTCTTGACTTGATTCCTGATGCTGTTTCTGGGTTTGTGCTACATTACATGGCAAAAGGGAGAATCTCTTGGTAATACTAATCTCACCAGTAGCCCTTCAAAGTCAGGGAGTTTTCTCCTGCTATTGGCAGAAAGGGAAGAGAACAAGATCTGAAGCATAACGGGAGCTGGAGTTGGGTTTCAAGATGGAATGGTTCATGTGAAAAGGAATTACAGGGGTCCACAAGATGCTGAAAGAGGTCCTGAGCAAACAGCCAACAAAGAAGAGTCCAAAGCTGCCAGGAGTTGCATCCTGCCAACAACCTGCATGAACTTAGAAATGGACTGTCCCCAGAGCTTCCAGGTAGGAGCCCAGCCAGCCCCAACACTTTGCATTTGATCACATAAGAATGTAAGCAGAGTCCATCCAAGCCCACCCAGACTTCTGACCTACAGAGCTGTGAGTTAACACAGGTTGTTGTTTCAAGATACTAAGTTTGTGGCAATTTGGTACACAATAGACAACTAAGATAGTCACTTAGAAAAAGGAATACATGTGTATCTGAAAGAACTAAACACACAGGAAAAATTTAGGAAGAAAGGTAAATCCAATTATTGGGAACAAATATTATGAGCAGAAAATACTGACCTAAAACTTACCCACCATTACTTTTTTTCTAATCTAAAAGACTTTGGTAATACCTTACTTTTCGTTCAAAACATTAACATTAGAAGGCACATACTTGATTGCAGCCAATTCTCACTTATCACACTGTTACAGTGGGGCCTCAATACAAAGTAGAAGGCTCTAGACAGCTAGTGTATAGGGGGAGTAGAAAATAGCCATAATCCTCTCTGGTGGGGCAAGGGGTTAAGCACCACACTATGAAGCATCTGCAATCACTGCAGCACCACTTTGATGCCCAGCCAGGGTGCTGACCCACATGGAGCAGCAGAACTCTCCTGTCTCACCCGCTGCTCCCCTCAGCAATATATTTCAGTAGATCTGCCTGTTCTGTTTCCCACTCTGTCTCTGGTGAATCCTCTCACCTCCTGCACCTCTGGCCTACACCCAGTTCTTGTATGCATAAATAAATAAATCTTAAAATAAAAAGGAAAAGAAAATGGCTATAACAGTGGTATGCAAAGAAAACAAAAACAATTCTAAACCTCCACTCCCCTGCTTCCAAGTAGGGGAAGGCAGACAATTTTCTGGAAATAACAAATAGTCCCTCAGAAAATAAATGGTAGCCTCCCACCCCTTTCTATCATCAGTGTTCTTTCCTTTCCTCTTCCTCCTGACCTTCTCCTTTTGAAAACAATTTCTATTCTTTTGCTTATTATCTCATGGATAAGAGCCTATGAGATTGTTAAAAAAGAAAAAATAAAACACTGAAATCAAATCACAGTTTTACAACTGACTCTCTTTATGACCTTTAAGAAGTTATTTGGACATCATTTTCTTCATCTATTAGAAACCTATCTTGATGGGATGATAAGCCTTATCTTGCAGAATGCTCATGAGCATTACAATGATCTGCACAATTCCAGGTGTTTGATAATGATTATTATTATATAACTATAATAATTGTTATTGATTATAATAATTATTTATATCAATTTTGTTTGGCCACTCTCTTCAAATCAGTAATAATTCTCATACTTTGACCAACATTTACCGTTTCCCTTCCACCATCTGTATGTCTCCTCATGAATCTAATGGAATAGAAATGAGCAAGTATTATTATTCTCCAATTTAAAGATGAGTAGCTGAGGTTCAAGGATGCTAAATGGCATAACCCTGAGAAAAAGCAAAAAAAAACTCAAACGTGTCCAGTGTCCCATATATCACACACAGTCTTGATTTAAGATGAAAGAAGTGATCTGTATACTCACAGAACTAGGGCTAGCAGGTAGCACAACAGGTAAGGCTGTAGGAGTAGGAGGGGTTACAAAAATTTCACCAACTGGGTTTCTTGCAATGAGCATCCTGACTGAATTCCCACAATTCCTCAGCACCTGTGCAACTTGCTCACTGGTCATTCCATGCACATCTGTGCCACCAATCTTTAAGATGTGATCCCCTGTCTGGAGTCTTCCATCCTTCAATTAAAAAAAAAAATTGCAAGAAATCAATGATCTAACTTTACTAGTTAGTAACAATTCATCAGCAGACTTTAGTTTCTGGCAAAATGACCTACAAAGAAATCATCTAAAAATGCTAAATAAAACATAATACTTTTAATGAATGACTGAACTGGCAACAGAGAAAAGTATGTACTTATTAAACTAAAAAAGGAATGAGAATGGGGGGGGGGAGTTCCAATAGAAAGGGTAACTAGAATTTCAAAAGTGACATTTGTTTGAAGATATTGCTTCATACCTAATGTCCTAGAGTTAGAGTATAGATGGCCACATATGAAAGAGTATAGATGGCCACATATAAATAGAGAAAAAAGCTTAATAAGGGAAGAATGTGAGGTTAGAAGTTTCCAGTGTAAAGACAGCGATTGTAAAGGCCAGTAAGTGCAGACACACGTTCTAAAGACCAAAAAGTTCACAGCAAGATGTAAGGGTGGTCAGAAGAGAATGAACAAAGAGAAGTCAAAGAAGAGATGAGAGTATTTTTTTAAAAAAAGATTTATTTATTTATGCATACAAGAGCTGGGGTACAGGCCAGAGTCCAGGGCGGTGAGAGGATTCACCAGAGTGGGGAGCAGAACAGGCAGACTGACTGAAACACACTGCCGAGGGCAGCAGCAGGCGAGGCAGGAGAGGTCTGCTACGCCATGTGGCCTCCCTGGTGGGATGCAGGGATAGAACTCATGCTGCAGTGGCTGCAGTTTGCTTCATAGTACATTGCTTAACCTGCTGCGCCACCAGGGAGGCCTGCGAGTATTAACGGGATGCTTTGGATGAGTGGGAAGGAAAGTCACTGCAGGGCTTCAGCGACAAGTGATATTATCTGACTCACCCTTAACAAAATCACTCAAGCCCCTGTGCTGACAACAACAGACTTTAGAGGAAGAAATAATAGAAGCAGAGACCCCAGTTGGAAGGCTAAAGAATGATCTAGAAAAAGATAACAATAATTTGGACTAGTTTAGCAATTGGGAATATTGATTGAGATTTTAGATGTATTTTTAATGAACTATCAATGGACTGTTGATAACTTTCACATGGGGTATGAGGGGAAAAGTGGAAACATAACTCCCAAATTTTTAGTCTAAGCGAATGGAAAAACAGAATTGTTACAGAGATAAAGACTGCAGAGGAACAAATTGGGGTGACTGGAAATGAGGAGGTCAACTTTAGATCTCCAGTCTGAGATGCCTACAAGACATGTGAGTGCAGAGACCTGATATGCAGTTGGCTACCTAAACCTGGAGTTCAGAAGGAAAGTCCAGACTACACATTTACATGTGGGAGTCACTAGCACACAGAAAGCCATGAGTCTGGATGAGTTAGAGAAAGCATATATATTTTAGTTCTTAAGCTGGTGATACATACATAGGTTATTATTAATTAAAATGTGCACAGATGTTATATACTTCCACACACAGAAAAGTTTAAAACATGATTTAATAAGTACAGAAATTCAAAATATCATTTCTAGTCTATCTTCATTTATGATTTTTTTCAAAATGCTGATCCAGCCAGTAAATTTGTTTCATCAGAAATTCTTAATTCTTTTTATCACTACGTTATTTTAAATGCCAAAATGCAAACACAGCTGGTTACAAAAAATTATACCTGTAGAGAATTTAACAGGCTGCTAAATGACTTTTTTAAATATATTCTCTCATTCTAAGAAGCACAACTTTAAAATGAGAAAACTAAGATTATAAAGATTGATTAACTAGGCCAAGGTCACAAAAAGTATTAAGTCAGTTTTAACCCAACTTGTTCTACTAAAGACCTGTTCTCACGTCATTTGTCTTATACTTTGATATTTCCAGAGTAAGATAAGTTGATTATAAATTTGCTGCTCTCCTATTGTCCAAGAAATTGCCTATAACTGCCAGAAACTAAAGATAAAAAGTAGATATTTTGCAACTGGGAAAGGAGGGCAGTCTGAGAATATAGTCATGACCTTGGGATAATACAGTGCTAAGCTTCAAATTTCTGGCTCCACGAAGTACTATGTGTAAGCTGTAGATGAAATTCAGAAGACAAAAAGGCTTTTTTTAAAAAAAGGCTATAGGATTAAACATCTATTCCCAGTTCTTCTTTTTCTCCAGTTTTGCAGAAACCTGAATGAAGAAAGATGTTAGATCAAAATAATGAGCAGAAAACTATGTGGTTATATGCCAAAGTTTCTAGAAGAGACTGGAAGTATAGAGGAGCAGGGGAAACAGAAATGCAATTCAATTCAGAAATATTTGGAAAGACTTTGAGAAAATAATACATGCTAAAGAATTATTATGTAGTAAGGAATAAAGTACTGCTGAACTTTATTTTAAAGTACCACCAACTTTATCTTTATCAATGCAACAAACCTGAAATGAAACAAGCAGATACTTAAAAGAAAGTCATTGGCAGTGATGAAAAATAAACAAAGCTGCCTCTGTGAGTCAAACCATCCTTGAACAAAATTGTGGCCTGATCAAAGAATAAAAATATAGTATGAGTGTTTTTGTACTTGGCTGGGTCAAAGAAGGGCATTTCACCATAAGCACATATTTAATCATTTCCTAGGCATTACTTTTTCCTATTTTACCTCAACTCAATTTAAAATGATGTAGGTAATTTGCATCTGTCACTGAAAGTCAAACATTTTCTTCTTCTAGAAAAACAGGTGTTCTTAGGAATTCATAAGTGCAAAAACAATCATTAGTCAGATTGATAGGAAAGACACCAAAGTGACAGCTAACTTGTTTAAGTCCAGCAGCCCCAAACATTGCATTTTTAGTGATATTTTCTGGCACTCTCCTTTCTGTGTAAAGAAATTAAAAGGTAGAGAGTCTTTTTGGTCTTAAACAGAAACCATAAATCAGTGATAGCCAGTAAATAGCTAAGCCAAAATTCAAAGACATAGCATGCTAATGAAACACTGAAATATAAAAGTTTAACCCATAGATTCTTTAAGAGAAAATTACTATTCATATAAGTAATGATAGTATGAAAGGTAGAAAAATTAAAATAGCTGATATAATAGGGCACTGTACTGTCACAATTAAAACACTGACAGTATAATTTACAGACTTTTTTAAAAGAAAAAAAATACTTTAATAAAAGTTAGCGAGTTAACTTTGCATTTTAAATTCTCTGATACATCCATAAAATTATGGATAATTTTAACTCAAAAAATAATTGAAATTCTAAAGGAAGTCAGATCACAAAAGAAAGTTATTACATTTGTTTTTTTGAAAACTAAAAAATAGTACTAAATAACTCCAAAATTCAAAAAATAATTACTAAGTTATTCAGGCCAATTCTCTCATTGGTCTTTAATGAAAAGGACATATCACAATGATAGAAAATATTACCTCTATAAAATGCACACCCTCTTCCTCAGGAATAAAAGAATGGTACTAAATCTAAGTATATTAACTATCCTATCCTACATTAATTCCCTAAGCCCTTATCAACTGATTTTTTTTAAAGATTTATTTATTTATGCATACAAGCACTGGGGTACAGGCCAGAGGTGTGGGGGGTGAGAGAATCCACCAGACAGAGTGGGGAGCAGAACAGGCAGATCAACGGAAGTACACTGCTGAGGGGAGCAGCGGGCCCAGCAGGAGAGGTCTGCTGCACCATGTGGGTCCCCTCCCTGGCTGGCAGCAGGGATCGAACTCGTGCTGCAGTGGTTGCGGTTTGCTTCACAGTGCGTTGCTTAACCCACTGCGCCACCAGGGAGGCCCCATCAACTGATTTTTTTAAATCATAAAAATATGTTTATAGACTCACTCAAATCAAAACTCTTTGTAAGAACCAACTGTCTATTTATTGACTTCAAGCTGAGCTTTGCTTATTCGAGACTGAAAGTTCCTACAGTCCACACCCACTTTCCCTCCAATCTTTGCTTGGTTTCATTCCTTCTCAGTAACAAAGGTTACTGGAGAGTTAGTATGACTCATATTATAATTGCCTTATATAAGATGTTGATAATGAATGACAACTCTAAAATAGGCTATGTTGTGATAATCGCTTTCTAGAGACAATGTAATAACCCAGTGGACCAAATTTCCCTAAAATTCCTCCAACCATATGAAAGCAATTTGGGCAGAACAAAGAAGTTTTCCATTGCCCATTATCAACAACAACAACAAAAAACCCAAAACAAAAAAAATCTAGCTGCTGAAATTTTTTGAAATGTTTTCCAAGGCTGAACAGAATACTCAAAAGACGCATGTTTCAGATACCATGAATTTTGGAGTGGCTCTGGTTATAATTGCTTATTGGTCATTGTAATCACAGCTCAATGAATACTTCTGAAAAGCTTATATAATCAATATTATTTAAAAGAATGCTGTTTTCCATTTCATTTGTTTTATAACATTAAAGGCAGTACATAGCAGGACAAGAAAGAGTTTTGGAAACAGACAAGCTAAGTTCAAATCCTGGCATTAGTTTGACCAAGTCAAAGATCAATTACTTCTCTAAGCTAAATCTCAGATCTCTTAAGCAAAATGGGATAAATTCTTCTTTCACTGAATTGTGAGCATTAAACTATACATAAAAGCACTAGCTTAGTACTTTGTTCACTGAAAGTTCTCCAATGCATCCATTTTTGACAACTCTTTAGGCCACAGTGTCCTCAGTCAAGTGTTCTTGGACACACCACTCAACTTCACCACATCTTTTAACTAGGGAAACTTAAGAGACTATTTTATGCAACCCTTTAAAGTAAGATATACTGGTTTTCTTTTCTAGCAATATTATACAATTTTATATTCTTTTTTAAAAAGTAGTTTTAATTAGCTCCTTTAGCAGAGTATAAGGAACACTTTAACTTCAAGCCTGAGCATATATGAATACTATTGACATATGTCATTTATATTCCTTACTATGAAGAGTGCCATAGTCAATAATGAGTATTAATATTCAAGCATATTTTAATTAAAAGCAGTAGTACCTCTAATTTTTTTTAAAAGATATGATCAGGCTCCATGAGCTATAACTTGTAAAGATTTAGCAACAATGCACAGTCAATTCAGGGAAGGGTTCACTAAGAAAAAACTCAGCTCGTACAATTTCATCCCAGCTAAAGGATGAGAGAGAAAACGGATAGGAAACTAATAGACTATAGTACTTCGGGTACTGCCACTAAAGTCACTTCACAATTATAGCAGAACATTGAAACAAAGGAACAAATGGGGACAGTTATAAGGAAGGAAACAAATAAGTAACAGAAAGTTGAAGAGATTTTATTTGCCATTAGCTGAGATGAGGGAAGGGAGAAATGAATACCGCTGTTTCTAAGTCTAGGCCTTGCCACATTCTTTACAGGAAAGAGTCAATACCCTACGGCTTCCAGACTTAGCTAATCCCTGATGATAGGCTTGACCCCTTCTGAAAAGGTGCATGTCAGGAAGAGGAAAACATTAGGACAGACTATGGATAAATAGATCTTAGCAGTAAAACACAGACTTCGGTGTCAAATAGACGTAGGCTTCGTGCTGACTGTCATGTCTTAGTTCTAACCTTAGGCAATTTCTTAATAGTTTCCATATGAGTGTTTTAAAGAGTATATGACAATAATATATATTAGGTAAATACAATTGTTTGATAAAAACATTTGCTCCTTCACAATGACTTGATAAGCATATCCCTAACTCCTCTCCTTGTTGGCCTGAAATATTATTGACAATAATCCCTACTAGTGAAGGGTGAAAATCAAACCTGGATTTTCCCAACAGAGCCTCAAAGGGATCTGAGAAACTGTGGGCATCACATCCTCCTGGTGAAAATTCATAATGCACGTTAAGATACTAAAAGTTCAGAAAATCCTTAGAGTACACAAACCAATCTGACTTAGTTTAGCTTAGTATTTTCTACATTTATTTGTTTTTTACAGTATTCCACTTTGCATCTTGAAAAATGCCACTCCAGCAAACAAGCCCATTAAAATTGCTAAGCGCTGGGTGGGGGTAAGAAAAGATATCAAAATACTTCATAGTACTTCATCCTTTTCCAGCTGACTACTTTAAGAGCAAAAACTGAAATTTCCTAGAAAAGAAGAATTCTATGTTAGACTGTAATAGAAATCCTGCTAACTTGCCCTACAAGCGCCAGTACCCACTGTAATATCAACTGTTACCTGCATTCCTAACCTGCTGGCTTTCCTATAGATTTCATACTTGCAGGTAAAAATAGTCAACATTATAAAATTGGGTGTTATATATATGCAATTTATGTCAATTAATCTCAAAACGTACTGAGACTCTCAAAAGCTTTTGTTTATGTGGTTCTATCAATATCTACTGAAAAACAACAGAGAAATTAAAAATGTTTAATATATTAACATACAAATATTTTAATACATTGACATATATGGTTTTTATTTTTAAGTTACATTTAAAAAGAAAATCTAGTGAGAATGTGGTATTTAAAATATTTGTGCAAATCTCACTAATGTCTGGTTTCAAAGAAGACAGTTGGATTTTAATATCACTTCAGCATTCAATATGTTGCAGAAATGTTATTTTGATTGAAGTTTATAAAGAAAATCTAGCATTGATTAAATATATATAGTTGGAAAATGTAGAAGTCCTTTAATGGCCCTCTTGGTCAATTTCTGTTTGTTAATACACCAAAACTTGGTAAGTGGTGGTTTATTAAAGATCCGCTGCAATGTGAAATTTGAAATTTGACCAACAAATTTTCAGATATTGTTTCATTTCAGTGTATTGCTCAATTTTGAATTCTAAATGGATCTTTCACCTATTTTCTCATAATATACATTGGTCTTCAGAAAATACTGATTCACAGAGTTACAGAGATCTTCCAGATGTTAACATATTTCATGAAATAATATGCAAATAATTATTGATTAATATCACCAACAATCTAACCAGAAAAGTCTTTGAATATTGCAAAATTTTAGGCTGCTAGTGAAGTACAAATATTCCAACATTCTAACTTTTGCTTGAAAGCTCCAATTTGTCACCAGCCAATGCTGTCAGTTGTTTTCATTGAAGTATCAGACTCACTTCGCTCATTTTCAAGAAAATATCCATCAAATGCCAAAGCATGGTTATTCTTTCAAAAATAAAAAAGCTGTTCCAGACTGGTGGCTGCCAGAGATAGGGTAGAGAGTAGAAGAAATGAGTGACAATTTAAAAATAAAGCCCTGGGGCTAGAACATACAACAAGGTGACTATAGTTAATATTATTTCAAGTATTTCATACTTGAAAGGTCCTAAGAAAGTAGATGGTAAAAGTTCTCGTAACAGGGAAAAAAAAAACAAACGTGTAACTCTTTGTGGGAATAGATTTTAACTAGAATATGAGTATCATTTTGCAATGTATATAAATATAGAATCACTAAGTTGTACACCTGAAACTAATTAAGTGATGATAATTGTTTCTGAGAAAAAAAAATTTTTTAAATTTCAAAGCTGTCCCATTTAAAAATGGTTAGGGTCCTCCCTGGTGGCATAAGGGGTTACGTCTCAGCACTATAAAGCTATCCACAGCCACTGCATCACGAGGTCAATCCCCAGCCAGGGAGCAGACCCACACGGCACAGGAGACCTCATGTCTCACCCGCTGTTCCCCTCAGCAGTGTATTTCAGTTGATCCACCTATTCTGCTCTCCACTCTGTCTCTGGTGAATCCTCTCATCCTCTGCACCTCTACCCTGCACCCCAGTTATTGTATGCATAAACAAATCCTTAAAAAATAAATAAATAAAAATTAAAAATTGTTAGTTTGTCTAACAAATGCCTGTCCTCAAGATAATCAGCATAATTCAGTATATAGCAGAACTGTGGTGAAGCACATCCAATTATTTTTTAAAGATTATTTAATGCATACAAGAACTGGGGTGTAGGCCAGAGGTATGGGAGGTGAGAGGGTTCACCAGAGACAGAGTGGGGAGCAGAACAAGAGGATCTACTGAAATACACTGATGAGGGGAGCAGCGGGCAAGACAGAAAAGGTCTGCTGCACACATTCTTGAGTGCTGTGTCTTTAACCTCTGCGCCACCATGAAGGCTCCTGTATTTCCAATTTGATCACACATTATTAAAAAGGGGTAGGCTTTAAGATCAACAATACTAAAATTAATAAATTTTACTGCAATTTCTTAAGTGAGACTGGTATTTTTTTTTTAATTTCTTTTTTGTGGCAAACACATGGTGGAGAAGAATGCAATGGCTGCTGGTCAAGTTGGATGCCATTGCCCTGTCTCACAGTAAAGAGCCAGCAGTGTTGGGCCAGCAGTGCTTTTGCATCATCAGTGCAAATGTCAACACAGCAAAGGACTAGTAACATCTTAGTATAATTACCGAAGTTGTTTTGACCATATAGGCCCTCTGCTAGAGTCTCAGGGACTCACAGAAACCCATAGACCAAACTCTTGAGTATTGCTTCTCTAAATAAACAGACTTAGGTGCTGACAGTACAGTTGGTATATTAGTAGCTCCACAATTTGTACAAGGTGGAGCAGTCTTGATTAGAAACAGGGAACTAAGGGACTTGTCTCAAAGCTGCATTTGTGTAGCAAGTTCATTTATCCTTGCATTTATTAGAAGAGAGAAATTTATATGTAAGTGGACATTAATCAGTAAAATTTACATATTACCCTGATTATCACAATCTATATAATAAAGGCATATTATTAAGTGACTTCATAAGCAAATTTTTAAAGTACTTTCTAAAAACTAAATGCAGCAGAGTGCAGTAGAATGTGGTAGAGGGCTGGGCACTCTGATCTCTGATCTTGATAAAACTATGGTGACTGTACCTGACCAAAGAAATCCTCTACTGTGAAAACATAAACAAGGATGTTTAAACACACACACATAAAAACAAACAAATAAAAAAGAAAGAAAAAACAGGGAATTCTGAATACTGTCTGAATATTAGATGATATTAAAAGATTGTAAGATAGGAAAAAACCTCCTAAATATAGTAACTAATATTAAATGCAAAATTAAGCAGTAGAGGTTGATAGTTTGAAGAAGCCCTCCTTCCAGTTTAAACACTGCTACATAATGAAGTGTAGTCATTTGATTTATAGTATCATAAAATTGTGATTCAAGAGCAACTTACCACATACAACATTAAGACAAATGTCTATAATCATTGTATCTTCTGATTTTTAACATTAAGTCCTTGAAAGATATACCAGGAAAAAATAATACAGACAATTCAAAATGCAATATCCATTAATGACTTTGCAATGAAAACATTACCACCCTCTGATGGAATCAAGAAGACTATTAGTCACAGACAAAAAAAGAAGAAAAAAAGAGAGAAAGGAAGGAAAAATGAGGAGTGTTCAGTTAGGATCTATTTAAAATTGAGTGTATATTAACACTTATGGGGGGGGAAACATTTTTAGCTGTATTTTAATTCTAGTTGTACAAACTAGATCCTAGTAACCCAAGTTGTAAAATTAAATTTCACACCACAGAAATTAAATTCCATACAACCAAAGTGAAAACAAAGACAACTTACTCGATCTGCTAATCCTCCAGGAACTACAGTCCTCACAACCACACCACTTGATTTTCCTCCAACTATTCCAAAACCTAATCCAGAGCCATCATTAATGAGCTCAACATCTTCAATATGACCCCAATGGACCTACAGATCAGTGGTAAGAGTCAAAGCGTTAATAAAGCACAGAGAGTTCTTAACTTTGTAATACAGTAAAATTGCTAAATTAACAGATAACAAATTGAACTTTCATATTATAACCCAACTGCAGAGCAAAATTCTCTTTCTCAGGTTCATTAGGGCATATCTCGTTTAGAATAAAATGGAAAGTCATTATGCAATGTATAATATTATATGTCAACTATTGGGAATATTTAATAAGTTCATATATGGGACAATAGCTAGTATACAGAAAGCAACATACGCTAAAATATACCTGAATTGATCATAGCAGCTAATATTCATGGTGTGTTTACTTTGCGCAGGCACAGTGCTTTACTCTTCATGTGCATTCTCACTTAATGCTCACAACATCTCTGTGAGATACATAATATTATTCGTTTCAATAGATGAAGAAAATGAGGTATGGAGAAGTCAAGGAAACTGTCCGCCATGACACAGCGGGAAAGCAAGGAACTAGACTTCAACCCACCTTCACCTGACTCCAGCGTCCTTGTTCTTAACCACCGTGCCAAGCAATTTCCCACTTTGTTCATTCTCTATATTATGGAAACTGTGCTGTATAAATATTACTGATTACTACATGGAAAATGTCTATACATCAATTTGTACTGTGACCTTGTACTATACTCAGTCTATTTTTTTCTTTTGTCCCAATGAATAAAAATTAAATAAATCAGCTAGCACTTAGTGTTATAAGAAAATAAAATTTATTAGCTTGTATTCTGAAGATGCAAGCCAAAATCTTTTAAAATGTTACAAAGCAAGTTTAAAGACTCCCAAGAGATATGTACTTTTATCATTTTAAATTGTTCAGTATACATTCTTACTTATAAAAAAACCCTACAATTTGCAATATTAACAAACTATTCATAAACACCCAATATCATTTATAAAAGTGTTTTTGAAGTAACCAAATCTTACTTAAGATATTCAACAGTAAATCTCTAATAAAAATTCTCAGCTTAATTAACTGACTACATTACCAAGGAACACAAAATTCTTTCCATCATTAAATAAATTACACCTAATACTTCAATTTTCCCTCTATATTTAAAAATGTTAGCTATGGACTGAAATAACTTACTTAAAATGCTAATGCTCATTTGAAGATATGATTCTTTCTTAAACTAGCAAGTAAAATGATACCTTCTAACTGTCTTTATACTTCTTAGAATCAGCGCTATAACTCAAAATTAAGGATCTCCCCAAAATTATGACTCACAGTTTCAGGCAGACTTGTGTCAGCGAGGCTGGTAGAAGTACTACTTTTGGTGTGGACTGGTTCCCTGGCCACAACCAGACGCAAAGATCCGGTGGTCTGTTGTAACAGTGCAATCGCTTGCTGATGGGAAATGTTCTGATCCAGTGGCGTGTGATTAATAGCCAGTATTTGGTCATTTTCCTTTAACCTTTGATCCCTTGATCAAATAAGAAAATTTTAAGTGATACAGTATTTTAAAAAAATCGATCATTCAAGTTAAGCAGTTTATTTCTTTGGGTACTCTTTTCTTAGTCTATATATTCAAATTAAGTATTTAAGAGAGCTCTTCAGAGTGCTTACCATCAAAGAACTTACTAATTACCAACTAAGAAGTCCACACACACAGACACATAGTCATTTGACTAGAAAGCAGTAACAACATTCAGGGCTCCATTGGCAAGTTGTTTTGCAAGCTCATCACTGCACCAACCCTATACTCTTGAACTGTTTCCAATCTGACTTCAGCATACACCACACTGGGGTAACTATATTCTCAAATTCACCAGTAACCTCCTCTCTAGCAGATTTGTCCTGTTTCCATCACCCTTCGCCTCTACAACTTTTGTCAACAGAAGCCCAACTCTCCAGTCCTTAAAATCCATAAAGATTCTTTCTAAACCTGTGTCTAAGCCTGTTCTCTGCCTCAAACACCAATCTTCCCACTGATAAACAAGGCAGAAAACTTTTATTATTTTTTTTTAAAGAAATTAGCAAAATCTCTTAAGAAAAAACTATTAAAGTTAATATTTACAGAGTACTTATGAATCAAGTACTAATGGTAATGCCTGTTATCTCAATCTTCACAATCAACTTTTAAAGTCTTTAGCTAAATTTAACATTGAAGGAATTAAAGTGTGGACAAGCTTAACATTTTAATCTAAATAGTCTGACTAAAGCATACTCTTTTACTTCTTAAGTTAGTGTACCTTACTGAGATTCTAAGATTTACTGTGTCTGATTTTATTATCTCCTAAACCACCACTCCTCCTCCCGGTTCTCCATTAACATAATTCTTTTCTCCTCCCTCTTTATCTCTCGCGCATCCACCCATCCCCTCCTTTCCACTCCATTAGATACTTCTAATTCCTAAAAACTAATTGAAAATTCCCCAAGGTTTATTTTTTGTCTAAGTAATCTTCATTTTGGTATTTTACAACTCCAAAATGTATGGTTGTCTATCATTATTGACCAAAAAGATGTCAATCAAAGGAAACAAATGCCTGGCAGGACTGTTTCATAAAAAAAAAAATTTTTAAATCTTCAGTCCAGGAATCACTTCCATTTTTCCAAATCCACTGTCCTTTTTCTAAGCTCCTCACCTAAATTCCTAATTCACAGTTGGTTCACTTAGGGAAATTTCTTAACTAATCCCAGATGATGAGTTACTCATGAATCTTTCAACCCTGAGGTAACTCATTTTGCCGAAGTCCATCCAGAATTTTCACACACTCAGATTTTCCATTTTTGGAACTCAATCTATTTTATTAATAGCACACCCAAAACTATCTCAACGTGGACAGTAAATTATACGATTATCCTAACTATGTACATTCAGTCTCCAAGAAGAGTAGAGAGTTTCTCAAATCTTTCTGACTACTGCTATAATTCCTTAGAACATATTGGAGGAAATGTGGTAGATGTCAAGATAAAGATTCAAGGTCATGAAAATCTGCTATTGAGGGAACTCAAATTGACCCCTCACAAAGGGAAAACGTGAATTCAAAAATAGATTATTGACTGAGAATCTTTGGAACATTACTGCCACTGTTGCTATTTTTTGTAACATGCAGTAGCAATGTAATAAACAGTATGCTTGTTAAATGATACTAATCGAAGACCTAAAATCAAAGAGATAAAATATAAGGCTGGCACCTTAAAAAATAAAAAAATAAATAAATAAAGATACATATTGGGTCTCCCTGGTTAAAGACACACAGGGCACAGGGGTTAAAGACACTGCACTATTAAGCTATCACCAGCCACTGCAATGAGTTTGATCCTTAGACAGGGAGCTAACCCACATGGCACAGCAGCCCTCTCTTGTCTTGCCCATTGCTCCCCTCAGCAGTGTATTTCAGTAGATCTACCTGTTCTGCTCCTCACTCTGTCTCTGGTAAATCCTCTCACCACCCACACCTTTGACTTATATGCTAGTTTTTATATGCATAAATAAATAAATCTTAAAAAAAAAGATACACATACCATATGGGGCAGGGCTAAACTTGAGGGCTTTGGGGGTTTTTAATTGACAATAAATGAAATAATGTCATGCAATCACCCAAAAAGTTGTCTTAAATTAATAAACAACATTGTATGCAGATTGGGAATTTCAATATCCCCACCCTACTGAAAATAAATGACCAAACTATAAATAAAACATTTTCATTTGTGAGAGGGCATGATGGAGTAAAAATAGTACTGGCTTTGCAGTCAGACAATCTTGGAATCATATCATGGTTCCAGCATGAAGAGCTCTGCGATTATAGGGAAATCACTGAACATTTCTAAACTTCAATTCTCATCTATATAATGTAGTGACTGTTTCACCATTATATGAAGGAATGTCTGCAAAAGGTAGACATTATTCAGAAAGAGGCAGAGTCAGTGTTAGCTACCATTGTTAGTTTTTTTTATACCTAGTTCCTTAATATTATTACAACAATGTGTGCAGACTGTCAGGGAAAAAAAAATTAACAAAACACAAAGTGAACATCTTCCTCACCTGTCTGCTATACTTCCTGGTTGTACTTCCTTCACGAAGATATCGACCTCTCCCAGATTTTGACTTCTAAGAGCGACCACACTGAATCCAAGGCCTCCAGTTAAAGGCCGTTCTATGTCTATGTATTCAATCTGCCGGCCCTAATGAAGAGGAATTAAAAAAAAAATTAATGAAGTACATTTACCCAATTTATACTTTCCAAGGAAATGAAATGCTATTTGTGACTTGCACAAAAACAATTTCTCCTCAGTTTTTTCAACAAAGCCAAACAAACTCACCATTTCAGTATAAATTAATTCAAAAAACCCTCTCACTTGATTATTTTCAGTAGAACTTGAAATGGAAAGTGCGGTATTCTGTAACCTCCCTTAATCAGAGGCATTTTCATATTTTACTCACATTATAAGCTGAGTCCCAAGCTGGGTGAAACTCCTGAGAAAAAATGCTGTTTCCCACAGTAAGTTCCAAATTACTTTTTACATTAACTTTCCCTAAATTCTCTTATAGCAAAATATAGCTTTAAATGAGGAAAGCAAATTAGATATGTCAAGTATGTGGTAATGTTAACATTAAGTCAGAACCAGTGGCATCTTTTAGGGTTCTAGTTTTGATTCTACAGTGTTGAATATTGCTTGTTTTAGGTTAAATCAAAAAATGATGGAAAGGTCACCATTCAAATGGGTTCTATAGGTGATAAACAAGTATTTTACTGTTAGTAAATAGTTACATTTTTAACATGAGAATGTCATAAATGAAATTAACTAAAGTATCACATAAAATATCAGTCAAATGAAGGAAACAGAACTATAAGTTAAAAAACGAATTAGGTGTAGAACAGTATTATTTAACTATCAGATCTTGAACAGATTTTTAATTTTAATTATTTATTTATAATTATTTTTTAGTGTTGAGCAAGTTTCTTTTTAACTTTCAAGTTCAAGTTTCCTTTTTAAAGACACTTATTAGAAGGTGAGGGGAACAAATACACAACTAACAAATCCAAAAATTCAACTATTACTTAATTTTTAACAGGAACTAGGATAAAACTGAATTAATAGTTCACATACTTCCCTAGATTTTCCAATTTACATAGTTCCAACTCCAGTGAATTGTTCTGATACAAAATTTAAAGTATTTTCAAAGGAGGTTCATCACATCTGGTAGACATATAAATTTTCCTCCCATGATCAAAACCTAAGAATCTCTTTCCTTACAAAAGTAGACATGTGTCAAATTGGAGTTATTGCCTAAAAATTCCTCACTACATGCATGGATACTTCCCTTATATAATTTTAAGGCAATATGTTTCCAACACAGTTGGTGAGGAAATGATATCAATTTCTTATAATAGTAATCATAATAATAAAACACAAGCAGAAAAAACATACAGTGTCATTAATTTTAAGGCAAAAAAAGAGTAAATGGAAGTTTCTTTTTTTTCAAATGTGTAACTAAAAAAAAAAAAAAAAGCAAAATAAGACATAACTTTACCTGGGCCATCTGCTGAATGACTGAGTTGAAATCTTCATTTCCTGACTTAGAGTCCCAAGGAGAAAACCCAGATACAGAGGACCTCTGGGCATTCCCACTAGTTATGGCACCATCCGTGAACACTAATAAACCTTTTCTGGAAAAATCAAAGTTGGCTGAACAATCTGAGGGTATGTGGTTGAGCTGTTGGAGAATAAAAAAAAAAGAGAGAGAGAGCAAATCATGAACAGAAACCTCTAAAAATTAATTAATAAAATTAACAATTATAAAATTAATCTATAATTAATTAAAGTTAATTAATTTATTTTAATTAATTAAAATTAATTTATTTATTAAATATATTTTGCCCATCACCTGTACTTTGCACATTAGCTATATACATATAAAAGAATATAAGTACATGCATCTGTATATTTTAAAGGCTATACATTTTATTTAGTATTACAAGAAATAGCTTAAAATTTGTTATTTCCTGCCTCCCACCATTACCTCAATTTCATAGCATTATGACAGCTCATCACACTAAAGGCACACAGATATATCAAGTCCTATAAATGGCCTATAAGACACTGAACCCTTTTGTATTGATCTATACAGTTCCATGTGGAAAGTCACAAGATTCATTAGCATAGTATTATAAAAAGACGAGGATTTATTGAGGACTTGCTACTATGCGCCAAGTACTATACCAAACTCTGACATTCCATTTCTTCTAACCACAACCTTATGAGATCATTCTCCATTTTATAAACAAGAAAACTGAAACATATGGAGGTAAGTTACTAGTCCACAATTAATACCAATGAGTCACAGAACCACTTAATAAAAGGGGGGAGAATCTCATAATTATGGGGAAAAGAAAACAGGTTATATATCATTGGCTAATATATGTGCCAACAATGGAGTAATTGTAATATCAAGAACAAATGTCAACAGGACTTTGTAGAGAAAAATCAACAATCACAGATTCTCTGAAAACATACCTAGGAATAAACCACAGGGATTTTATAGTTGAATAAATAAAACAGGATCATGTACATAAAACTATATAAATATAAAAGATGTTATTAGGATGACGTGGTTAAGTCCAGTCTTAGACCAGTGCAAGCGACAGATTTATAATGATCTTTCCCAATTTTTATTGCTATATCAATAGCAGTCACTGTTGTACAGTATGGGGTTCATTTTATTAATAGAGGGAATAGAGAAAACTAGCCTTCAATAAGAGGAATGTTGCACAAATTGTCATAAACACAAAGAAATTCACAAAAAGGCATGTACAGTTTACTTCTTTTTCTTTCTAATCACTTCTTAAAATATTTATGGACCAGGACTTTGGCTTATCAGAATAAAGAAACATTTTCCAAAAATTTTGCTAATTTTCACTTAACTGCTATATTATCTCCAATTACAATTAAAATTCTACCTACGTGGAATCTATAAAAGTCACTGTTCAAATTTAGCTTCTAGAATAGGAGATTTAAAATTAATTAGCCACCTCAAATCCCAAAACATAGCAACCAAGAAGACAGATAAAACTGTCAATTTACATCACTCTAAATAGAGGTGTTTTGTGACTTGTAATTAACAACCATGTATTTGGAACCTACAAAGGACTACATATGTATAGTAGAGGAAACACAGATAAGTATTAAAACAGAACCTACACTGTTCCCAAGGACTTTCTAACCAGAATATCTAAGATAATATATTCATTTGATAAATATTTGAGATTATTATGAAGTATACAAAACACACTACAATAGCATGATCACTTCCTGCTAGAATAAAAAATACTTCATAAAGAAAATCTATTTATCTTATAATACTGAGAATTCTTAAAGTATCTGACCTTTACATATTTAAATAAGTGTAAAACCATATCCTAAAGCCAAACACAAATAATTATTAACAGTTTTAAGTTATCCATGTCACTACTACCCACAGGTCAGAAGTCCCAATATAGTCCCTTTGCTGCATTTGGTATATTTAGAGATAGCTCCTCCCACCTTTCTTTGCTGATTTTCATCTCTCGACATGAACAACCTTAATGGATTACCTACCTGCCCCTTCAGTTGCTTGATGGACTGCTGAAGGGTGAGTATCTGGTTGAAGAGAGGACTCTTCAATGTTTCATAAAACATAGACAGCTTCTCATTCTGTGACGTGTCGCCCTTCTCTTGCAATTTACTTTTCAGGCGATCAAGAACTTGCAGGACCTGCAGTTTATCTTTGTTGAAAGGATAGTCAGAGTAGAAGTTAGATTCCATCTTATATTCCACTTTTGAATCATTAATATAGGGCTAGAAGTATATAACAAGGATACCTGTAGATGGATTTTCTGGCATTTTGAATAATTCTTTTCAATCACTTTTAAAGAAACCTAGAGAAAAATAGAAAAATACAAAAGGTAAATTTCCATTGTGTGAAATTTTCCATGTGTACAAACCTGTAGAAAAATTAAAGAAAACCTCAAAAATTATCTCCATCAAATGACTTCACTCAAGGAAATTCAAATTAAAAACCACAATATAGTACCACTAGACACTTTAGTATAGCTAAAACTAGAAAGCAAAATGACAGACAGTACTAAGTATTGACAAAGATTCAAAGCAACTGAAACTCATATACTGCCTAAGAAGGAATGTAAACTACACTTCCACTCCTAAGTATTTACTCAAAAGAAATTATAGTATTTGCTTACAAAACACCTTCTGTGAATGTTCACTGCACTTTTTTAAGTGTCCCCACAGTTTGAGTTCCACTGAACTTTCATTTATAAAAGTCCAAAACTAGAAAAACTCAAAGGCAATAAATGAAGGGATAAAGCAACTATAAACAGAATACTCAAAAATAAAAAAGAAAAAGTTAATGATACACACAGCATGGATGAATCTCAAAAACAATGTTAAGGGGGGAAAATAAGAAGGCCAAAAGGGATATAAACTGTACAATGAATTTTTTTGCTGTTCAGTCTATATCTAATAGTTTGCCTGGGCAGGGTAGAAGGATGCCGACAAAGAAAAGGGTTGAGGGAATTTGGGGGGTGATAGAAATGCATTCTAAGATTCAAAAGGATACCCAGTGATATGTTCAAGTTAACCTAAAATGCAATGTAATCAAAATTCAAAAATCTAGCAACACCCATTGCTACAACCAAAATGGTACTTTCACGGTCATTTTTACAAATGGCACACTGTTGTAACGAGTCATCAAAAATATGAGTGTTATTCAGTCAAAATTTTCCTACCTCAACCCTGGATATACAATGGGTGAATAAGGTTTTAATATTCTAATGCAAGGTCATTAAGCATGAAAGCATATTACAAATCAGTAAGGAATTCCACTGGCATCAATAAAAGTTCCATGTTTTCTATCCAAACATGTACTGGATTTAACCAGAGCTACCAAAAATACTGCTGAATAGAGCATCACAGAAACATTTCCAATATGTTCAGCACTCCAGCTCTGCAACCTTTACAATTATCCATTGACAGGTAATTGAAAAAAGGGCAGGTACAATGGTGCTGCCCTTTTCTATATCAGCACACAGTTCAGACGAATCCAGTGTCAGCTTTGTGGTCACTGACAGAGCAACCTCTCTAAATCACAAAATGTGCACTGAAATGATGAGATACTATCTTTTACTGTAAGGTTGGCATTTTTTCTTAAATTAATAATAGCCTGTACTCTAGATGTCATGGGGAAAAAAAAAACAAAACAAAACAGATGGGACTATTAATGTGCACAATCTTTCTGGAGAGTAACTTAGCAATATTTACAATAATATTAAATTTACATTTTTTCATCTGAATTTCTACTTCTTAGTATTGCTCCTAAAGAGAAATATTTGTGAAAAAACACACAAGATATGTATATAAGTACATTAATCGCTTTGCTTTAAATAACAAGACTCTTGGAAAAATTAAACGCTCTAAAGCAATCTGAATGTGTTGAATGGAGAATCGAAAAATGGTTAACAGCAAGCTTATAGCTCACTCCTCAGCTGGGAATTCTGGACATGACAGCAGACATCCTTGCAAACAAACTTAAATTTTTAATAGATAACAGTCTCTCGTTTTAACATGTCACGAAATATCTGATCTGTTGATTACTTTTTGTAAATAATCTAAGAGCATATGGATTTAAAAAAAATTTTTTAAAGAGTTTATTTATTTATGCATACAAGAGCTGAGGTACAGGCCAGAGGTGCAGAAGATGAGATGATTCAACAGAGACAGAGTGGAGAGCAGAACAGGTAGATCTACTGAAGTACACTGCTGAGGGGAGCTGCAGGAGAGGTGGAGAGGTCTGCTAAGCCATGTGGGTCCCCTCCCTGGCCGGGATCAAACTTGTGCTGCAGTGCCTATAATTTACTTTGCAAATTTTAGTGCTGCTTGAACTTTAAGATGTATTAAATATAATAGTTAAGATGGAGCCTCCCTGGTGGTGTAAGGGGTTAAGCCTCAGTACTATGAAGCTGTTGTCAGCCACTACACTGGAGTTCGATCCCTGGCAAGGTTGCTGAGCCATATGGCCCAGCAGGCCTCTCCTGTTTCACCCGCTGCTCTCCTCAGCAGTGTATTTCAGTCAACCTGCGTGTTCTATTCCAACTCTGTTTATGGTGAATCCTCTCACCCTCCCACACATCTGGCCTGCACTCCAGCTCTTATATGCATAAATCTTTAAAACAAAACAAAAACCACCACTAAAACAAAACAAAACATTAAGATGGCTTAGTGAGAGAACAAGATGACAACAGGATATACATAAGGCATATGCATATAATAACAGCAGACATGTATACCATGTGCTAAGAGAAATCATAAAGGGAGAGTGACTAATCCCACCGAAGGAAGTTTGGAATATGAGAATGAGACCACATCAGAAAACTCTATTGGAAAAGAAAAAGAGTGGGGTGTATAAGTAGAGTAATTCTATGTCCTCGTTGGCCAAAGACAGTCTCAAATTTCAGACTCCCTGGAGGCAGTGCTCCATTTCACTCTCAAATATGTTCTAATCTGAATGACATACAGAATTACCCTCGTCAGTGATTCTCAAACTGTAGGATGTGTCTGAATCACCCAGAGCGCTTGTTAGAACACAAATGGCTGGGATCAACCAGGGTGGATCCACCCCCAGGGTTTCTGATTCTGTAAGTCTGAGGCAAGACCAGAGAATCTACATCTCTAACAGTTGCCCAGAGACCCTGACACTGCTAACCTAGAGATCACAATTTGGAAACTGAGGCATACAGTGCAAATAAAAGTGCATGACTAACTGAAAGAATAGTAATGATCTCTAAATGACCTAATGTAAGGTCTCTCAAAGTAGCAGAAAGGGTAAAATGTTATTCAGACCAGTGTTCTGGCAAGTGTGAATTGATGCATGGCTCACAAAGAGGCAAGGACAGACATTGGAAATAGCATTTAGGAAATTTCTTGCACAGTGGCAGAATAATGTCTATCTATTAAATTTAGCAATTAAAAAAAAACCTTGAACTTATATTTTGGATTTATTTTTCCTAATTTCATTTTCTCAGTATTTATTGTATGAAAATATCACTCCTAAAGGATGGGGGTGTAGGGAAAGAAGAAGGGAGGGAGGGTGAGGCGACTCTCATCTTTTATCACTGATAGTTTGAGAAACACTGGTTTAGACAAACTACTTTGAGAGAGTCCTTGTAAATAATGCTAAGTAGACTGGTCTTTATCCTGTAGGCAACAGGAAGTCATTAAAGGCTTTTAAGTAGGGAAGTATTGAGTCCAGATTTCTATTTTAAAAGGTAATTCTGGTAATAGGATAGATTATGGTCTTCAAACTTTTTAAACATACATTCCCATCAGTAAAAATACGGTCACCGCCACATTTACCTCAATTTATTCAATATAATTATAAACACATACTACTACATTAACTTGTCATAGTAATTAAAATATATAAAACACTTTGTGAGTGAACTGTAATAACTAAAAAGCAAACTTATGTCACCTTCTTACCTTCCCCATGGATCATCCTACACATTTTCCAAAATGTTTCCAAACCATGCTGGTAGAATACCCCTCAGTAAGGTTAAGGGAGAAATTGGCCATCCAACCCTCTGACTCATACTTATTAAAAGCTAAACTATGTCCCACAAAGCAGGGCTGGAAAATAACTACAATTCCATGATGTTAGGTAATAGCTACAGAGGGAACTAAAGCCTTAAGAGTATATGAGGAAAGTAGGAAAAAATGCAAATGTCCTCTATAATAGGACATCCAGCAAACAGATGCAGACTAAATGGAAACTAAACCTCACTCATTATATGGCAAAAAAATTTTGATCTATTTAGTCAGACTAAGAAACTAACAGGACTTACAGCAAGAAATTTCAAGTTTGTATAAACACAGCAAGGTTGAGTCTAACTTGACATAGGTCACTGACAACAGCCATATCCTAGACAGACATTATTAGAACGTCACATAGCACTGCTGTCCTCATAGTTGGACAGTCTCCAGAGAAAGAGTCTATTGTGCTCAGCAGCTTGCACTCACCCCATCATTGATCAAGAGAGTTGGTACCATGAATTTTTCATGTCGGTTCTCTGTAGGATTTGATTGAAGGAAATTATTAAAATATTGTGGCTTTTTTATACCCACACCCTTAGCCATCACTAATTAATGGAATATTTGAAAAGTTGATGCAGCGATAGAAATTTAATTTGATTTACATTTCCAAGTGGAGGAAACTTATTGGAAAGATTTATTAATCTCCTCAGGTCAAGAATTTAGGCAAATGAAGGATCCTGAGAAACACATTTTTCAGACTTTCAATAGTTCACCAGAATGTACCTCCCTAAGAGTTCTTATAGGTTCATCTTGAAAATATGGTTTAACATGACATCTTACTTTTGTGGATAATTTGGGAAAAAGATCAATCTGGCAATCGGTACAGGTATGCAGACTCAAAGGTGGGTGTAAATTGGGCAGATTGCAATTAGACTGCATGTTAACTCCTAATGGGAATTCCCCAGAGCTCAATGGAAGCAGGGAAGGTGAACAATCTAAAAACCATTAGCTGTAAATGAAGTCATGATTTTAGAAGTTACTCAAAAGTTGAAGCCCATGAATGGCTTCAAGATTCTATTACTTCTTTTGTAGTGCATCACTCAGGTTATATCTAATTATCATGCCTTTGCCCTCAAAGCCCTGCATTCACGAGGTACTGATTAAGTTAGAAAAGAAAGTCTCCCAGCCAAAGAGTAAGGGTAGCCCTTCTGTCTGACTAGAAATAAACACAGAATAATTTAATTGTTAAATACAAATGAAAATTTGTATTTAAAAATTAAATTATTCTGAATAACCACAATTTTAAGTTCTGATTCTGAGTTTTACATATTGTTTTTCAACTTTGATTTCAACATATCTCAAATGTTGGCATCAAGTGGATTTAAAGATTGTTTATGGCATAGTGACCTAAAATATCAGGATCATTCTGCAATTCTATATCTCCAAAATTACAGGAATATGGTGTTTCAGTAGCAACCCCAAATAAAGTATTTTTTACAGCTAAGGAGTTTAGAAAAGTTACTGTCATTTGCTTGGGACACAAGGCTAGGACACCTGTCTAGAGGGACTGAGGTGATGGTGCACTGGTGAGATGGTGATGGGGAATACCTGGGGATTACAATTGATGGCAAGTATATGTAAATTTTTTTTAAAAATTTATATTAATAAAAAAATGAAGAAAAAAACAAAAAAAAATACAAATTTTCTCATTTAACTATTCAAAGTTAAAAATGCATATTAATATTTTGCCTATAAGTTGGCCTCTGTGCATGAACAAAGTTCAACTGTTTATGGTATGTGTTTGTATTGCTGTGGTGGCAGTTTTCTCCAGTGGTAAAACAGCAAAATATATCTGGGCAATTTCGATACATATTTTGATCTCTAGTCTTGTAGCCAAGACCAAAGGGAACATGTGGGGGGGGGGAGGGAGGAGAGGGCAAAGACGGGGAGGAGGGCATAAAGAGCACAAGAGACTGAGGTGATGGAGCACAGGTGACATGGTGGTGGGAACTCCCTGGGGAATACAAATGTTGTCAAATACAATTAAATAAATCTAATGAAAAACAAATATTCTATTGAATTCTGTCACTGCAGACTGTGGGCTCTTAACTTCTCTCCAGAAATATGGTCAGAATATTTTTGCATACTTATGTTTTTAAGGCAACTCTAAAAACTTGTGAAATAGGCCAAAGTTCATACCAATGTTTAACCTCCTTCTTCCACTTGTTTTTCCCAAAACCACTTTACTGCTCATTAAATCACATAACTACTTTTTTTGTGATACCACTACACACAAACAAGTTCATCCTGCATAACGTCTCATTTATCTTTTTAATGTACTATCATATCTATCTTGTAGAGGTAGAAAGCTTTCTATAATTTCAAAAAATAAAGGGGAAAAGATATTTTCCCAACTAACTTCTTTTAAGCACAAGGCAGCTTCACAAATGCATTCAATCAGTATTAATGAATTAAAATCTGAAGTGCTTAAAACACATACAATCATTATTAATAACATTTTTGTTTGGCAAGTTAACTAAACAATATCTTTTACTTGTACTTATCCAGATATTTATCTTTCAGCAATTTGTTTTAGCTCACTTTATATTTTAGAGATGTATTCATGTAGGCACAACTCTTCTTCATTCACTGTCACTGATAGTTTTGTTTTATGAATACATGATTCATTCATTCACCCAATCTCCTGCCAATGAACATTTAGATTTTTCCTATTAGTCAATTACACAAAAACAGGATTAGAACTAATTATCTATCACAATTATCAGTTTTTCCAGCTGACTCAACAACCAATTCTGAAAATACTGAGGTAAGAAAACCAAGAACAAAATATTCTTAAAATATGGGAAAGTCTATGGCCTACAATTTTTGAGACTTTGAAGGTCTACTCCTGGTACCAGCTCTGCATTCTTGAGGGCAACTGTTTAATTCTCCCTATCTCAGTTTCTACACTTATAAGATAGTTAATAAAAGTATTAAGGTGAAATAGGTCTGTTTGTAAAAAAAAAAAAAATTACTAACAAAGTAAGCAGAGTCTTAATAAATTAAACCTTATTTTGGTTTCCCCAACCTAATATATTTTTGTTAAACTTTAACAAAGCAAGTAAATTCAAACTGCTTGGCTGTTTGAAGATAATTGTTACATGCTTTCAAGTGCAATGCAAAGATTATTGAATGCTGATCCACTGACTGAGAATTACAAGTTTATGAAAGTAAGCTCACTATGGTAAATATGCAAACACTAATTTAAATCATATCAAATTGATATTAGCAAAGGAAGGTGAAAGGAAGGTTTGCTTAGTTTGTCTTGTGAAAATTCTTCCCAACTTTCTACAATGAATGCATGTAGACTTTATAGTTACAAAAACAGTAATAAATTTATGACTTGAATTTATTCAGCTAATTTTCTTTCAACAGAGATGAGGGCTTAAGACAACTTCTTTCCATCCTTAAGCAAAACTATTATTCTGATGCTAAGCGCACCTTTTGTTGACTATTAGTACGGATCTCAATTAGCAAGGGCAAATTGCTTCATTGTTTATAAATCTTCTAAAATACCTCTGTTTATAAATTTTATAAAGTACCTCCCAGAGCCCATATTTGTAAATTTTCTAATTGTTTAAAAATTGTAATAATCCTTATAAAGGTCGTCAGGGGCCTACAAAGCTCATTTTACCTAGTCAGGAACTCATCCAACTTTTTCTGACGCTACAAAGTAAACCGATATATTTTTACCATCAATGCTCCCCAACCTTCTTTTAAAAATGCGTGTGCAAATGAACTGGCAGTCAGTGGAGACTTAAAGTGGAACCTCATCATCCTAGGCTTAACTGAGATTTCTCTTTCTTACAGTCTCCAGGCTTCTTCACTGAGACACACTTGGGGGTTTCACGTGAATGTTGCGACTTACTTGCTGCACACCTACCAATGGCCGGACTCTAAACGCATTCCACCCAAAGCCCGTGAAAGGTTTACCTCAATGGAGGAGCCAAACCTGTAAACAACTAATTCGAATGCAAGTGTCAGGAGCCATCTGGAGATAAGACGAAAAACCTAGTGAACGCTGGTGGGGGCGGAGGGGGGGTTCATTCAGTCCACTAGGTGTGCGGGGAGGGCTGGGGCGCCCTGGTAGAGATCTAGAAATGCTTTCCAGAGCTTTACTTAGAAGAGGAATCCAGCTATTTAGCCAAAGGGCACTTTCCATCTGGTTCTCCTCATCTATAAAGTTAGACTAGAAGGCCTGAGAGTCAGCCTGGGAACTCGGTAAAAGGTCCACCAGGCTCCGACAAGAGGCCGGGTTCAAGTCGCGCCCTCAGCGGAGGTCTGGACACCCCGTCCTACCCAGTCGGGAGACCACCTGTTCACTGCTTCCACAGTCACGGGTTGAGAAAAGACTCCGCCCAGCCTCGGGGGCGAAAGGCCAGCACCGACCCGGGTGCAAAATCCGATCCGTGTCACTGGCGGAACAGAAGTGGGCCGAGATTTGAGCACCAGCAAGGCCTGCGGGGCGGAGCGGCCCCGCGGCCTCCCGCGAGCCCTGCATCGAGGAGCGGGGCCACCGTGGGGTCATCCAGACCCCGGACAGCCCAGCGCTGGCGACGCCCTCCGCGTCCGGTGCCCACCTCCTCCCTGAGGGCGGGCGGAAAAGGCGCCCGGGCTGGGAAGACTGACTCGGCACGCAGAAGGAGCTGCCCAGAGCGGGCCTCGGGGCACCGGTCCCCACCAGCGCAGCGCGCACCCGCACAGCCGGGACCCCCGATTTACCTGGTCCGCTGGTGGCGCGGGTGAGAGCCCGGAACGGGCGGGCGGGCTCGGCGTCCGCCCTCCCTCACCTGGGCGGAAGTGAAAGGCCCCGGGTGATTGCGCCTCACCTGGCCCTCCCCTCCCACCGACCCTCCCCGGCCGGGGCGGGGCGCCGCGGTGGCGCGGGTGGGGCGGGCCGGGGAGGCTGGGGACTCGCGAGGCCGCCTCTAGGTGGGCGACGGGAGTGGTGGGCTTCTGTTTTCCGCAGGTGAAGTTCGAGGAGGCGAGGGAGGGTTCAAGGACCTGGGAAAGGTCTAGGGGCCGGAGTGGTGGGGCCAGCGGACGCTACAGCGGGGAGATCCGGCTGGACAGGTGTTGGTTGGTCGGAGGGCTGGGCGGAGTGCGAGGCCCAAGATCAAGGAAATTGAAGGACAGTGAAAGGAGTTGCTCCTATCTCTCTGGTCCCATTTCTTTTCCTGTCATCCCTCTCTTGTAGTTTCCAGATCCACTGACCCAACATAAAGTTCTAAAAATAACTAAGGGTTCTTTCCTCATTTAGTTGAAGAGAAAAAATTAATTTAGCAGTGCTTGCTAGCACTGTGCGGGGCTCTAGTTCTCATTTCCTGTGAAGCACTGATGATGAAACTGCGCACCTGACCAGTTAGATGAAAATTTGGGACTGATAGGATCTTTCAAGTCTTAAGCCCAATATTGACCTCACTTTGTATTTTACCATCTTTAATCTTGTAAAGTGAACTTTGAGAAAAATGGGCGTAAAACTAAATGGCATTCCACTTTTATTTTTATAACAGGCGTTTACTAATTGTGTTTATATTAACAATAACCTTTAGAGATCTTTTTCATTGAATAAATGAAATATTCGTTTGGCACTGATTGTCTTTGTAAAAGATTATCCATCCTCAAAATAGAGGCCTATATACAAAACAACTGCTTATATAAGGAAGACATTTGTTGTAAGATAATGTACTTGCTTCTTTTAAAATAAGTCACTTGTTGGGCCTGGTAAAAAGACAGTTATCAGCATAGTGCCTGCTTTTGTGAAACAAGAGGTTATTGAGAGAAATAAGCATTATCACCAAGTAGAATGAATCAGAACCTTCGGAAAATATTCACCATACCCACTGAAATCGTTAGGACTTTAACAGATGTTAACAGGTGTTTGGGAATTGTTTAGGTAAAATGGAGAAGGAAATAACTTCCCAAGTCAGGAGCAGAACCTCCAGGAGGCCATTATCTCAAAGCATTAACTTGCAAACATTGAGTTTCTTCTAACATTTGATTATGAACATATTCCTTCTGAATTAACTACAAAACAAAGTTCAAACTTGTCTTCCAAGATTCTCTATTAGTCTCCTCTTCTACTCACCTCCCACTTCACTTCTCCAGAAACTTACTCTGGCCTAACAAGTCTGCTGTGTCCTTTGAATCACCACACCAAGGCTTTTCTGTTGGTTACTAATCTCGTTCCCATGTCTGGAATGTTATGCAAGCCCTACCCTTTTTTCAAGGCTAATCCCCAAGTCTCACCTCTTTGGGCTGCCTCCCTAACTGCCCCATCAAATATCTATCTCCATAACATTTAATTTTATCCACATTTTGTATTAATTTCATGTTAGCATTCTTTTGACTTGAACACATTTTTTAACTATTCAATACTTATTTTAAGATGCTTGCTGAAAATTCACCTGAGAATGTTCAAGAATACTTACAAAATGTTCAACAACTTTTACTGCATATCTGACATCAAAGAGCTGAGCCTGAACCCTCATTCCACCATTTTCTAAATTTCTGACTTTTACAGGTTACCTAACCCTTCTAATTCTCATTCATGAAATTATACTAATAGTTCTTAAGTTTTTAAGGTAGTTTTGAAAATTAAGTAGAGGCATCTAGGTTACACATATCTTGGCACACAAGACAGTATTTGAAAAATGAAGCAGCACATAAACAGTAATGAGCATGACATACTATGACAGCAGGAGTCAGTCAAAAGTAATAGAAACAAAGTAAGGCCAGGGCAGATGGTGGAGAACCTGAAAATATTACAGAAAATTAGAGATAATGAATTTTCCCTTCATCTCTAAGAAATTAAATAACTTTAAGCATTTTTAAAAGAATTTTTATTTTTTAACATCTAATGATTAGTTTTTATTTTTTAAAACTTCTTACAACAGTTTGAAAGTAACAGCAAAATTCCAAGGGAGAAAGATAGATTTCCCCTATAACCCTGCCCCACACATGCAGTCTCCTGTTATTAACATTCCCCCACTAGAGTGGTCTGTTACAGTTCACAAATGTACATTAACATATCATAATCACCCAAAGCTTATAGCTTGCATAACTCTTGTACAATCTATGGGTTTGCACAAAGGTGTAATAATAGGCATCCATCCTTTTAGTATGAGAGTATATCTATACAAAAAAATCCCGTGCTCTGTTCATAACCACTCTCCACCCCAACTTCTGGTAACCAATGAACTTTTTACAGTCTCCATAGTTTTGCTTCTTCCAGAATGTCACAGTTGAAAACATACAGGGTGTAGCATTTTCACACTGACTTCTTTTACTGAGCAGTAAGCATTTAGGGTTCCTCCACGTTCTTTTATGGCTTGATAGCTCATTTCTTTTAGCACTGAACAACAGTCCACCGCCTGGAGTTACAGGTTTATCTGTCTTTCTACCAAGGACATCTTTCTTGCTTCCAAGACTTGGCAATTTTGCTATAAACATGTTTGTGGATTTTTATGTAAACAAATTTTCAATGCCTTTGATGTGAAAGGAACTTAAGATTTTAAATGTTTGTCTTCTTAATGAAAGATTAATATGGAAGAAGGCTTACAATGTTTTATAAAAGGGTCTAGAATCAAAAAAAGGAGAAGAAGCCACCATAGCAAGGAAGTAATTTTTCACCCTGAAAAAATGAACACTTAAAGATATCAGTTGGTTAATGATTAGATATAGAGATTAAAAATAAGGAATACAAAAGCAAAGATGATTGTTTTGAATATGATAAAAGGGATAGTGATAGTGAAACTAAGAAAAGCCATTTTAAAATTCCTTCAAGAATAGAACTATTAAGAGTCAGTTTTAGAGCTCCCTTTCGCATTCAAGATGAAGTATACATGGCATAGAGCAAAGTGAGAAATTCCAATTTAAATTTTTTTAAAAATCATGCCGTATTAGCTTTACTTAACCATCAAGACCCTTCTACCCAATGATGCATCTTAGAAAGCCTCTCACCCACTGCTCTGCTTGGCTGCCAATCTCTTATCTCTCTCTTCAGCAATGGTAAGACGGATACCTTTTCCTCGGGGAAGAGAAATCCATGGTTTGTTGCCTTTGCCAATAACAAAAATGTTGGAAAGACGGGTAGCAAAGCTGTTGCCATTAGCATCTTTCACATGGACTACATCAAAAGAACCGGGGTGTCTCTCTCTGTTGGTGATCACACCAATTCTTCCCAGGTTAGCACCTCCGGTTACCATGCACAGGTTACCAGTGTCGAACTTGATGAAATCTGTAATCTTGCCAGTTTCCAAATCAATCTGAATGGTGTCATTTACCTTGATGAGAGGATCAGGATAGCGGATGGTACGCGCATCATGGGTGACCAGATGAGGAATTCCTTTGGTGCCCACAATTATCTTTCTCACTTTACACAACTTGTACTTGGCCTCCTCGGGTGTAATGCGATGAACAGCAAAGCGACCCTTGGTATCATAGATCAGTCGGAAATTCTCTCCGGTTTTGTCAATGCTGATGACATCCATAAAACCAGCAGGGTAGGTTATATCAGTGCGGACCTTACCATCAATCTTAATGAACCGCTGCATACATATCTTCTTCACTTCATCTCCTGTTAGCGCATACTTGAGCCTGTTCCTTAGGAAAATGATGAGAGGGAGACATTCTCTAAGCTTATGGGGACCAGTGGATGGACGAGGAGCAAATACCCCTGTCAATTTATCCAGCATCCAATGCTTTGGAGCAGCCACTCGCTTCAGATGCTTCTTGGGACCACGAGCCATGGCTGGGCTAGGCACAGAAAAGAGTCAAAGTTAATTTAGTTGGAGAGTAGCCAGTTAGAAAGCATCACAGGGAAGATATAATAAGAAATTCTTGAGACAACATTGTAAAGAAATTCAAATATGCACAAAAGTATAATAAAGATCTACCAGAGCCTTGCTATCATGAATTTATCATGGTGGATAGGATCCATGCATTTTACTAATGCAATAAATAATAAAAAATAATGCAATAATAAATAATAAAATGCAAAATACTAAGACATTTTACTAATGCTCATTACAGTCAAACGAAAAAGAAATTGGGAGAGTATCTTTCATCTCTCAATGTTTCTGTTCTCTGCATGGAAACAGGAGTTAGGTTGGTTTCTCCAGAAACTTGTGTTACAGGCAAAAACTGTTAATGTTCATTAGGTATATGTCAAAATCTTAGCAATAAAAAGATTCCAACGCATAGAGAGAGCTCTTATATCCCAGAGGAAGCTTCTCTTCACACTCCACTAGTAATCCTTCCTAATGTTTCCACACAGCAGTTTTCACCTTGGGCTGTGCTACTCATATCCTTTACTTTGCACAGAATGTCTAAAATTCTATGTAATTTTCACATGATAATGAAATTAGAAGTTATGCATTGAAAACTGGTGCGGTGGTAAGATTTCAGAACATTTTTACTAAAATTAGATAATGTGGTAATCATTTGCTCAGACTGCTGATAAAGTAACATTTTACTAAGCCAGAAAAAGACAGATTAAAGGGCAAAAATAAAGTGAATTTTTAAATACATCATCAGTCTAAGAGTCAAAAATTTTGTGCTATTTCTTTACTTTCAGAGAGACATTGTTTGCTCTTTTAAGTATATTGTAGAAGAGACTAATGCATAAAAATATTTTTGTACTGAGACCAATCACATTGTTTGCTCTTTTAAGTATATTGTAGAAGAGACTAATGCATAAAAATATTTTTGTACTGAGACCAATCAGTAAAGTGTACGCATTTTCAAACAATTTTTCAAATCTGCATGGAAAATAACACAAACATAAAAATCAGCTATGTTCCTGAGCAAGCAAAAAAACTTTTGTCTTAATTTCAAAAAATTCAATATAGAAAGTTGCTTCCCTCCACTTTATTTTTTAAACATTTATTTACTTATGCATACAAGAGAGCTGGGGTGTGCAGGTCAGAGGTAGGTGGTGGAGTGAGAGGATTCACCAGAGACAGAGTGGGAAGCAGAACAGGCAGATTTACTGAAATACACTGCTTGAGGGGAGCAGCATGCAAGACAGGAGTATCTCTCCTACACCATGTGGGTTAGCTCCCTGGCTTGGGATAGAGATCTGCTGCAATGGCTGCTGACAGCTCCATAATGCTGCTGCGCCTTAACCCCTTGTGCTACCAGGGATACCCCCACCTTATTTTCTGTAGACTGTATTTAAAAAATCAAACTAGAGCATTGACTGACAATGCTAGTCAAATTGCAAAGTCACTGTCTTTTATTACCAGGTATTTGTACGTGGTAGTCTGATCCTTATATCTGGATCTTACCTTTACCCTTTTTTAAATTTCATCTCAGAGTGGGATGCAGGGATGGTGTTGAGCTGCGTACTATAGACATTATTGGTATTTTTTAAAACTTAAGAGTAAATGGCTAGTTTTCCAGGCTGTACATTTTTAGGTGGACATGTGTTTTCCTATGAAGACACAACAATGATCCAGGTTGGCCTGGATTTTTAATTATGCTAATGCTAGTGACAAAAATATTGTATTGCCCTGTACTGTTGGTAGGAAACATCTTAATCAAAACACTTGTCTTAGTATAATACCTAGTTTGGACTCCTACTGTAACAACTAAATCATATTTAAACTGTCTTTTCCCATAACAAACATTAAGTGCTTAATTGTGGGCTCTTTTTTATAAGTCTTCAGGGTCTCTCTCACCTAATGCTGGACACATAATAAATTTGTATTAAGTAATTTGATGAAGAGAAGAACATAAAAAATGAGGAAAGAAAAAAAGGAAGGAAAGAAGGATGGGAAAGTGGAAGAAAACACGAAAAAAGAGACCTCTATTTAAAAGAGGAAAATTAGAATCTGACCTCATTTCTAATTTCCTATACTTAAATCAGCAGGCATAAATATTTTAAATAAAAAACATAGTAACGCTGCAAAACTGGTTTAAAATATTAGAAATGTAGTTACAGTACTAAATACCACTGCACGTTGTTTCACTTGCCCCATTCCAAAACACTTCTGATAACACATACTCCCACTGTTCCCAAAATGCAGTAAGAGCATCCCCAGAGAATTCGTTACAAGTCAGTGTCGGTACCCGATCTTGGAACCAGAAATCACCCTTGAACGTTTTCGCAAAACCTCCACGTGATTCTAATGTTCCCTAAAGTTTGCGATGACTCCCTAACACAATTCTTCAAAGTCTGGGCTGTTGTGGATGAATAAGCAGCAAATTAAAATACTGTGTTGTTAGAGGATAATTAATTAGACATTTAATAAAAAAAAAATAGGGGTGCTATGGTCGTGGGAGAACTACGGGTCCGCGCCCAAAGGGAGAAATCAAATACCGTCCAAAAATGAACAACGACGTAGAAAAATAAAAGTAGTAAAATTCTCCAACGGATAAAACTTGCAGGAAGAAAGGCATACCTTCCGCTCAGTATAAAATACCCTCACTACAGAACCTCCAGAACAAACTTAGAAAACGCCGGAGACCAAAACCTCCAACTTTTCCCCAGCGTGGCCGGAAACTCGGGCCTCGTGGCGTAGGCTGGAGTAGGCCTTCCCCAGCGAAACGCTCACGATTAAAAACCAGGGCCTAGCTCTGCGCTCAGTCCTTAAGTTCTGTCTGGAGCGACCCCTTCTTCTCCCAGATAACAGGGAAGACATTTTATCACCAGTAAAGCATGCCCAGGCATCGGATCCCCACCGCCACTCCCGCACCGCGGTCACCCGGTAACCCAGAGCAACGTGCTTTTCAGCGTCTTTGAGTCGTACGTAAACTGTAAGCCCGAATCCTACCAGTACAGACGGAGAAAGCTTTTGGGAAGCGTTTATCGAGTCGCCGCGCGCTGCTGCAGCTTTACGAGACGGGAGACTCGTGGCGTTAGCTGGGGAGTGAGGCGTAGAAGGCGGGCAAAGTCCCCCGGCGAGGCTTCTCTCTTCCGGTTAGCAAAGAGGAAACAAAGCTCTCGCAGCCGACTCCCGCGGCCTACGGACTGGGGAACCAGGTTCGGATTGCGCGCGGCCCCTTTAAGAGCCGCCTCCCTCTGCCGTTCTCCCGCCCACGCCCGGCGAAACCGGAACCGGAAGTGCTGGAGGACGCGCGGGTCCCCAGCATGGCGGCCGCCTGGGCCTCAGGGCCGGTTGTTCCGGAGGTCGTGGCGGCCCAGCTCATGAGTCTTCTGTGGTTCGTGTCAGCCACCACGGGGTCTTGGGGAGCTGCCGCTACCGCCGCTATCGGGGGCGAGGAGACGCTTAAATGCGAGGACCTCAAAGTGGGACAATATCCTCTGTGAGGAGCCCCCCCATGGGGGCAAGGTAGATTTATAGTCGCCAGTGGGTAGCGGCCCTCTGTTAGGGCTAGGGTTGTAATGGAGGGAACGATGACCTTTGGCTTCCAGTGACCGAGGGATCCTGGGAGGTGAAGAGAGATGTGGGGATCGGAAGATCAGGGCCCAGGCTGTGTTGTTTCCTTAGGATTTTACTGGCCATTGTGCTTCCTCTTAGATACATTTTTTTTTTTTTAAACCGGTGGGCTTATTTGTTCCACAAATCTTTAAGTATTGCAGCCCATATGTAAGGCACTAGTGTTGCAAAGTCGATAGGCTAGGCCCTGGAAGTTTGCTGAATTGGGAAGAGATAAATAAGTAATTAATAACGAAATAGCCAGTGTGTGTTTTTCGTTCACCATTAGGTTTACATATATTACATAATGTCATCCTCAAGTTTCTAGAGATGCCAGACTGCCCGAAGGCAAATTCCTGCTGCAGTTTGTAAGATTGGGCACTTTATTTGAAAGGTTGTTCCTTTTCTCCTGAGGAAGTATGTAGATAATAGTAGTACCAACTTAAAGTCTTGAGATCTTTAAGTTGTTTAGATAGGTAAATTACTTAAAAGTTGCCTAGCACATAGTAGGAACTATATGTTATCTATGTGTTTGCAGATGAGAAAACAGGCCTATGGGGTTGAGTGGATCTGTTCATTTAACACAACTGTTAATGGGAGGAATCAGAAGTGGTAATTACATTTAAATTTTGTGCAAAATTACATAACTTATTACATATGCAAATTGTAGAACAAACCCAGAAAAAGCTAATAATGGAAGACAGATAAAGAAAACTTCGATAAGAGAAATTCTTAAAATTAAGAAAATTCCATCTTATTGTTATTTTTATTTTAGCTGGGGAGAAGCAGCCATTATCAGATTTTTACAAAAAAACTGCGATTGGCTGAATACTTGGAGAATGACTGACCTCCTAAGTTGAGTCTTGGCTTTGCAAAAATGTTGAAGTGGTTTTCTCTAAGAAATTAATTGAGCATTATGAAGAGTTGTGCTTGAGAGAAGTGACTGAGCAGATAGGACTATGAGGTGATTATAGATGGAAAATGTTACTCCCTACCATTAAAATGAGATACTATTTTTGTATAGTGACTCAGAAACTTTACAGTGGACAAACTTTCTGAAATAACTTGTTACAGGATTATTTGTTACATGAAATTATGCATGTGGTAATACTTAGGGCTCCATAAGAAACTAATTTTTTTTGTGCTTGTCAATGTCTAGCGTTCTTTAAGGATGGCATCTCCTGGAGTTTCTAATATATATTAAGTAAATACACTTTGCCTGTAATAAATTAATGTTCATATATTATGTAGTGACATAAAAGTATGTTTGTGCTTGTTTATTTGGATACATAGCAGGCTATCTTTGAATGCATAAATGAGCTATTAAACATGATATTGTTTATGTTGGAAAGTATTTCATATTTCCTTGACTTTTCTTACATATATTTGTAAAGATCCAAAAATAAATGATGCTACCCAAGAACCAGTTAACTGTACAAACTACACAGCTCATGGTAAGACTTCCAGAAACATGTTCTTTAAACATAATTCCTTTTGCTTTAACTGTCTTAAATCAATGTATGATCATTAAAAACAATGTGTTTTTTTCTTCTTAAGTTTTTCAGTTTCTAGAACAACTTAAAATCAGAGAACTGGCTGGCATTTGTTATATTTTATTTAAAAAAGAAAAATCTTATTCTCCTAATTATATAAATATGGAAGTTTATATTTTCATTCATTTTTTTTAAACCTTTGGGATGAGTTGATATATCTTTCCTGATGCCTTTATTTACCAACTTGTATTACATGAAGATAGTTCTTTAGTTAGAATTTTAATTACTCAAAATGACTTTGAAATACATGTTTGTTCACTAAAGGTGCAGTGAGGGGATATATCACCCATATTACATATTTAACAAAATTACACACTTATACAAAATTTCCTAAGTATGAAAATAATATGGTAATGATTTTGATTATGCATCAATATTTTCATAGCTACATCTGTTAGCTTTTGCCCTATCTCTGTAGATCTTAGTGTCATTTCCTTTTATCTGGAGTCAGTATAAGAAATAGTTATGTAAACAACATCTATTGTTTTATAATACTTCTTTCTGAGGACCTTCTTTATTGTGTTGATTCCTTTGGGTCATGAACCAAACCAAGTTTAAGAGGAATTGCTATGTTTTCTTTTGATTGTATCATAATAGTTCTGTAAAGCTTTTTGCCTTAATCACAAGGCAGCTCTGAGCTAAATTTGTGACTCAATTAGTATCACCTTTTGTATTTCCCAGATAATTATTTCACTTTCCTTCCCTTCATTTTATTACTTTTTTTCTTACTTAAATAGTTCTCAGTTGTACTGAATATGCAACTTTTAGTGCAAGAACTTAGTTGCTCTACAAATTTGAATACAATAGAAAACATACTATAGGTGACATGGATTGAACTAGCAACTCAAAAAAGGGTATAATGTCATGGATTTTTTTTTTTGGCATCATTTTCTCAGTGTACTACTCTGGCCTAAAAAAGGACAATGATTTGCTGGAACTCTTAAGTATAAAGACAGAAAATAAATACCATTTTCTCTCAACAAAACTCTTAAGTCTCTGTTTTTTACTTAGATTGTTATACAGAGTTCTGTGTATATGTTCTAAAAAAAATCTGGTTATTATGTGAAACAGAGATAAATAGTAACACTAGCCTTTTAGTCTCAAATGATGAAGGAGGAAGAGGCACTTAACATTTATTGAATAACTACTTGTGGTAGGCACTTTATATCATATTTAATTCCCATGGTCCTATAATGTAGGTAATTTCAATACTGCTTTTATTTACAAAGATTCCAAGATTTTGAAGGAGGCATTGCACACAGGTCATTCTCATTCCAAAGTTCTTGTTCTTCACACTAGAGATAAAGGTATCAGGATAGTACTTACTGGCCCATAGTAAGTTCTATAAGAATTACTTCCTCTTACCACTATCTTATGTTACCCAGGGTCTGAGTAAAGATGAAAATTAGCTAAGTTCTGAATTAATATACTACATCAAATCCTAGATGAACTAGAACATACATTTAGAGCAAATAATAGAAACTTAGATCTGGGCAGCCATTATTGTAAGTTGATATAAGCCAAATATACAAAATCAGACCATGTGAAATTTAATGGGTTACCCAATGAGTTAACAAAATTAGAGAAGTATTCTTTATCTAGAGATGAAGTAAAGGACAGTAACACTATAATTCTCCCCTAGTCACCTTTGACAGAGGCAGGACATTGAACTAGATGAGTCATGAATTACACATCTAACCCAATGTGGCAGGTTTTTTGTGTGTTCTTTTCATTTTAGTATTTTAAAAAAATTATGTATTTTTTATTTTACATCATTGTTCATTTTTGTACAGTATTTACTTTCTCCTCTTTGGTGTAGTCCCAGTGAAATCCCATTACCAGTTCACTCCTGTACCATCACCATAGACCCTTGTGTCCTCTCCTGTTTTGATTCCTCGCCTTCCCCCTACCTTGCAGAAAGTCTCTGGTTTATAGTTGCCTGTTAATTGTTTTGTTCTTGTTCCTGATCCCTTATATTCCTCCTGTAAGTGAAACCATCTGATATTTTTGTCTTTCAATCTGACTTATTTCACTGAGCATAATCCCTTTCAGCTCCATCCAAGTTGCTGTGAATGGTATAAGTTTATCTTTTTTGTTTGCTGAATAGTATTGCATTGTGTATATATATCACATTGTCTTGATCCAGTCATTTATTTTTGAGCATTTAGGTTTTCATATCATACCTCTTATAACTAAATGCTACAAAAAACATAGGGGTGCAGGTATCCTTTTGAATTAATGTTTTTGTGTCCTTTGGGTAGATTCCTAGGAGTGGAATTACTGGGTCATTTGGTATCTCCATTTTTAGTACTTTGAGGAACCTTCATACAGCTTTCCTTAGTGGTTGAACTAGTTTGCATTCCCACCCAGAGTGTAGGAGAGTTCTTTTTCCTAATGTGGCACTTTTTAATTCATGTATTTTTTGTGTGTGTGTTGAGACTACTAGTTATCATGTCATCTTTACCTTGCATATATAAGATATACAAGATATAGTACCCATTTTTATTAATTGTTGGCATCATAGTGGCCTAGGGTTTATGTCTCAGTGCTGTCACTGCTATGACCTGACTTTGATCCCTGGCCTGGGAGCTAATCCACATATGGTGCAGCAGACCTCTCTCCTGTCTTGCCCACTACTCCCTTTAACAGTTTATTTCAGTAAATCCACCTGTTCTGCTCCCCACTCTGTCTCTGGTGAAACCTCACATCCCTCACATGCCTGGCCTATATCCCAGTTCTACAAAAAAGTAAAAAGAAAACAAATTTTTTTAAAAGATACATATATATAGTAGCTTTTCCTAGCTAGATCTCATGTCAGATATTATTTTGGGAGCTGGTTTTTTTACTTGCTTTTCTAGTCTTAAAAAAAATTACTTGGTTTCCTACAAAAAAATATAATTGTATTTTGCCCTTTTCTGCCTTCAGTTCCATGTTTTCCAGCACCCAACATAACTTGTAAGGATTATGGTGGTAATGAAACACATTTTACTGGAAATGAAATTGGTTTTTTCAAGCCCATATCTTGCAGAAATGTGTAAGTACATTACTGAAGCAAAACTTTGTGTTACTTGCCGTTTTATCTTGATTGCATGGCGTGAAGAGATAGTTTATTTGTGGGAAAGGCCATGCATCAATATAACTCATCTTTTGCTTGTCACAAAACCTTTGTTTTAGGTGTGCATGTTACTTTATAATATGATTTAACAATCATAAAAAAGCTTCACTATGTGAAGACTATAAATGACCTCATGCTATGTCAATTCAGTCATGGCATTGTGCTACTAAATAGTAATGAAAAAATTTGGTTTTCAAAATTTGGGAGATTTCTAGAAAGCAAGTAAAGGATTGTGTGCCTGAATATTAAAAAAGATGTTAATGATTAATTGTACATTAAAGGCATTTTGAAACTTGGTTTTGTTACAGGGCAACCCTGATATGAAATGGGTTTGCCTGATTGGGTTTTCACTTGCTTGAAGGCACTTATAATAAACTTCAACTGCAGGCACACACAACAAAGGTTAAGAAAGGGTTTTATTTACAAAAGAAGGGGAAATAAAGAAATGAGTAACACAGGGAGAAGAGAGGGAGACAAATTTGTAAATGTGTTTTACTAGTCCCTCTGAGGTAGAACCCAACAGTGCGCGGAGAGCTGCCTCCAAACCAAGAGAGCCCCCAAGGCCCACATGTCTGATTTTATACCAAACCTGGTTGCTTAACTCCACCCTTAGTTTCCAGTGAGCCACTCTTCGATGATGACTTTATAGGATTTGTAGTTTTTTATATTGTTGGTCTGGAGTGAGGGTTGGAGTCCATAAACTTATTTGTATAGTTCATTCAGGATAGCCTTTCCCCCTAGCAGTTTCACTCTTTGAAATAGATATGAATGATGAAAGGATATTAAGACAAATGACTTTATTTTCTTGGGACTATTCTGTTTAGAGGATTTTTTTGAGTTTGCTTTTGATTTTTGCTGTAATAGAGCTAACATTGTTATTTTTTATGCTTTTTACTAAAAGCATTATTTAGTTTTACCCATTTTTATTAATTGTTGGCATTGTATTTTACCTTTTAACTATAATTTGTTGTATTTCATTTGATAACACCTATTTGCAATTTTATCAAGAAATCACTACTGTTCCACTGTTTCTGTAAGTTAATAGAATTCTTAGAAATTGCTATTAGACTCTCTTTTGACCCTACTACACTGAGTTAATAAAGGGCATTAGAATCCGTTTGGCTGCATAATCCTAAGCCAATCACTTAAAGTTCTGGAGTTCCAAGATCTGCTATTAGTAGGGTAAAATGTGTTAAAAAGAATATTTCCAGAGTACTTAGATATAGTTTAGTCTATTTTTAAACTATAGATTGATATTTCTACCTAATCATTGAAAATATTTGGCACTGTTGATCATTATGTTCTTAATATACTGTCTTTACTTGTCTTCCAAGATACCACACTCTTCATATTAGTATCTTTTCTGTTTCCTTTCTTGTTTTTTCTCTTCAACTTGATCTTTTAGAGTACTTCAGGGCTTAGTCTGTGAATTTTTTTCTCATTATACTAACATGGAAGTCTCAAAGCTTTAATACTTCCTATGTGCTTGTAACTCTCTAATTTTATCTTCAGCCCAGACTTCTTCCCCAAACCCCATATTTATATGTCTTTTGGACAATTCCACCTGAATATCTCATAGATATCTCAAACTTGCATATCCAATGCTGAAATATAGGCCATCTTTCCAAAGTTTAGTCTATCCTCAGCCTTCTTCAACTCAATTAATGCTACTGTCATTCCTCTGGTTACTTAGGATAATTATTTGGCATTATCATTATCACTTCTTTCTTTTATGCATATCCTAAATCTAATATAACAGAAATATCCAGTTGGTTGACTTAAGAATATATATCCAGAGTCTGATCACTTCTTACTGTTTCCTTTGCTATTATTCTGTTTCTCACCTGGAAGACTAGAATAGTCTTTACACTTCCTACTTCAATGACTTTGGGTTTGATTTGATTTGATATAACATTAGCAGGTGTGAAGTTAAGCAAAGGTTTAAATGAGCTTGTGGGGTTTAACTTTCCTCTTGTACTTTGGTGGTATATTCTGAAAAGAACTTAAACCACTACTGCTGTACATTCAGCCAAGGATGTAGAAATACTGAAGTGGAAGTGGAACTGAGTGATCAGAATCTGCAACCTAGATTCAAGCTCAGCCAAAGTTCAACCTGGAGTATCTCTGGTCTGAACCACCCCCAATCCCAATATACAAGTGTGAGAATAACTGCTAATTGTAAGCCTCTGAGTTTTAGGGTGGTTTGTGACATTATTGTGACATTAGCTCACAAATACTACCCTATAGTCTATTTTTAATACTACAGCTAGAGAATGATTATTTAAAAATCTAAATGAGATCATATTCCACCTCTACCTAAATTCTGCAGTAATTTACCTTCTTAGGAAAAAGCAGGCTCTTTTCCGTGGTATTCAAGGCCCTGCATGATCTGCTGTCTTTGTCCTTGTTAACTGTCTGACCTCATCTTTTATTCTTTCCATCTTTCACTCCACTCCTCTACATAGACCTTAAACGTGTCATATATGTTGCCTTAGACACTCATCTCTCAGAGATGTGGTATGGCTAACTCACTACCACCCTCAGTTCTTTGTTTAAATACCACTTTTTCATGAGGCCTACTCTTAAAATACCGTTTGTATGGCCCTACTTGCACCTCTGGCATACTGGATTTCCTATATACTCTGCTCTATTTTTTTTTTCATATTGTGATTTTCTAACATAAATTAATATTCTAACATATGATTTAAAATATGTTTATATTTATTGTTTGTTTACATTGTAAGCTTTTAAGGGACAGGGATCTTTGTTTATTAATTTATCCCAGTAACCCAAAATAGTGCCTAGCATGCAATGGCACCCAAAAAGTAGTAATTGAGTAGCTGAATGAGTCAGTTAACATAGTAATTACTTGTTTTGTTTTCTAAAGTTGTTCACATATTAGAAATATATGCATGACACTCATGTTCTAATTTTGTGCAGAAATGGCTATTCATACAAAGTAGCAGTTGCACTCTCTCTTTTTCTTGGATGGTTGGGAGCAGATCGATTTTACCTGGGATACCCTGCCTTGGGTAAGTATGTTTCATTGGAAAAGAAGAAATCTTAGGAAACTTTTCGTTAAATATTTGTAATCTTACAGATTAAGGCTCTGCATATTTTCAAGTTCTATAACTGTAATTGAATAGTTACTGTTCCTTGGTGAGTATAGAGCTACCTTGAGTAAGTAACACTGATGTCCATATTTTTGTCTTCATGCAAAAAAACCTGGTCAAGATAATATAGGCATTTAATTCAGACAATAGAGTTGAGCTATAATTGCTAGTCCTGGGCATGTAGCAACTGTTCCATGAATATTTTATTTTAAAAATGCCTATCTTTTCAGAAAGTATTTTCCTTTTACCTCAACCTCTGTCGGTGTTGCTATGGGAGTAGAAATTGCTTCTTTTAGGAGAAACTGGTGTTAGAACTATGGCAGCCAGCATAAATCTGGTATGGCACCTGAATTTTATTACCTTTAGTGAACTTCCCATAACTTCTTCCTGACTAAAAATGATGGTAAACTTACCATCATTACTAATGCTATGAAAATTGTTTACATTTGATGACAACTCTTGTTTAAACAATACTTTGACTTGCCTGCCCTTATTTAAGCCCTACAGTTCTCTGAGTTTCACATCCTCTTTAAATCTTCTTAACTGGTAGAGGAATTATCCCCAGAGAGAATAAGGGATTTACTGATTCTCCAAGCCTTGCTTTGTTCTATGACATATTTGTTGTTGTCATCCTTGTTTTATGGATAGGGAAATTGTCACGAGATTAAGAGATTTACCCAAGGACACTCAGCTAGTGACCAGAATCTGAACCCAAACTTTTTGGCTCAACAGATCATGTTTTATTTTCTGTGGTACTCTACTTCTATATTAACCTTTTACTGAGCAAATTTAAGGTTTCTGAATGCTCTGCTTTCCTACTAGCAAAGCTAATCTTACTTTTTCCTTATTTCTCCTTACCAGAAATTAAATTCTCACTGTGGAATAGGTGAAAAGTATGTTTCTGACAGTCTTTTCTTGAACTTAATCTTAAAAGGTCATAAATAGAAGACAAAGTTTAAAATAATAGTTATATATGTACATATATGTGTATATACATATAAATTTATTTCACTAGGAGACATCTATTTAATCATTACTACCTGGTAAGTAAGTAGGTGCTCTGGAAATATCACATATTGGATGAAAGGAAGTAAGTGTATTGGTAGAAGAGTTTATAATATAGCACTATTACAAAACCATAACAGAGCTGAGAACACAGAAAATGAACTAATTTAGTTAGCTTTGGGATGTGAAGCAGTACCTCTTAGATGAGGTAACATTTGAACAAGGTTTTGTAGGATGAACAAATTACAGAGATGTAGAGCGTTATAGGAAACAGCACGTGTAAAGGCACAGGATATGAAAGAGCATGTGTGTGTTAAGAGAATGGCAGAATATTTAGCCAAAGATGTAGACAGAATGATGGCAGAAGATGACATGACTGCAGAGATGGCTTGCAGTCAGGCTTGGAGTGTCTTGCTGTGGGGTGTGGACTTTACCCTTTGACCATCAGAAGCCATAGATGTTTGTAAGCAGAGGAATATCATGGTTAGATTTATATTTCAGGAAGATGAAATTTGAGAATTGTGGGAAATGGCTAAAAATGGAGAAAGACTGGTGGCAGGGCCTGAAAACTCAGATGCAGTAGTCATGCTTGGGTAACAGTGCAACTGAAGTTTCACACCATTTGTTATAGTAACCTACCTTTCCATACACAAAGGAAAATCATGTAATGAACAGAAGTCCTCTGAGCTGCCAAAATAAAAGATTTCATTTAACCTTGTTTTTTATATGGTGGATGGAAAGCAAAATGATATGGTGATGGTTAGAATACATCTAAAGCTTTCTACCTTAATCCTTGCATTTTCTTTATGTTCTCTTTAAGAGGATGGAACCATTTATACTTTTTAGAAAGATTTCTAATATTAAAAAAATTGGGGGGGCCTCCCTGTTGGCTTAGGGGTTAAGTCTCAGCACTATCACTGCAAAGGCCTCAGTTGGATCCCCAGCCAGGGAGCTAACCCACATATGTAGCAGCAGACCTCTTCTTTCTCACCTCAGAGCCCCTTATGAGTGTATTTTAGTAAGTCTGCCTGCTCTGCTCTCTGCTCTGTCTCTGGTGAATCCTTTCACTCCTTGCCCCCGTACCTCTGACCTATTCCCCAGGTTATCAATGCAATAATAAATTTAAAATATATTTAAAAAAAATTTTTAGACGTTTAGGAGGGAAGGAGAAGCACTTGCAAATGTAATTTTTAACATTTGACTTTATGCTTTAGTGAAAAGTTTTGGGTTTTTTTTTTTTTTTAGAAAATTAATGCACACGAGAACTGGGGTACAGGCCAGAGGTGTGGAGGAGGGGGGAGAGAAGTCACCAGAGACAGAGTGAAGAGCAGAACAGGCATATTGGCCAAAACACACTGCTGAAGGTACCAGCAGGTGATATGGAAACGGTCTGCACGTGGGTCACCTCCTTGCGGGGATTGAACTCCGGCTGCAGTGGCTGTGGCAGCCTCACCTTGCTTGCACTTCAACCCTAGTGAAAAGTTGTTATTTTTTTTAAAAATCTATTAATCACAGAAACCTTTAGTTATTAATTTAACAAATATTTTGACTGCTGGCTTAAGACATAACTTGCTCAAGATTTATCTGTCACTTGTCATTTGTCTGCTTACAGCTTCTGAATTTTTTTGCTACTGTGTTATCTTCCATTCTTCCTATTCTATTGCATTAATGACTAGAAAAATACCTTTACTATCTTTCAGTGTGATGGTAGAGTGAGATGAGCTAAGTGGTCATGCCAAATTCTCTTTAACTGAAAATCCTCTCACCTTTTTAAGAATTCAGATTTTTTTATCTGAATTGCATTTGAGCTATATTAATATTTAATTTTTTGAAATGTTTCACCACTAATCTTGGCTTAATATGTAAAATTATAATGCTTGTAAATTTCCTAAATTTAAATGTTTTCAATTAAATTTTCACTAAGAATCCAAGGTTGAGGAACTTCTGGTATTTTTCAATTGATTGCTCTCATTTAAAAAATTCTTGAAGGATTCAATTGATGTGAAAATAGTTACAATAGAACTGAAAGTTCTATTTTTCTTATAATCTTATTCAGTCTTCGGGGCCTCCCTGGTGGCGCAGTGGGTTAAGCAACGCACTATGAAACAAACCGCAGTCACTGCAGCACAAGTTCGATCCCTGCTGCCGGCCAGGGCGGGGACCCACATGGTGCAGCAGACCTCTCCTGTTGTGCCCGCTGCTCCCCTCAGCAGTGTACTTCCGTTGATCTGCCTGTTCTGCTCTCCGCTCTCTGTGGTGAATCCTCTCACCCCCCCACACCTCTGGCCTGTACCCCAGTGCTTGTATGCATAAATAAATAAAAATCTTTAAAAAAAATAATAATAATCTTATTCAGTCTTCTTGGTTATAAAAAGCAGTGGTAATATTTAAAGCTTTTAAAAATACTTCCTTAATACTGATTATAAACAGAATAAATAAGTTAGGCAGATGTGAAACCTGCTCTTTCTAAGTAATTTATTATTGAATTTGATACTTCAGGATTAAACAGAGATATGTGTTTTCTGTCACCATAGTTTATAATTTCCTTTAATGCCTAAATATTATTTTAGACCTGTCCTATAATATTTCTTTAAATGTGTTACTCCAAGAGTATATAACATTTACCAAAGTTCCAAACATATATCATTCCCTTATCTAATATTTTATCATTTTTCTTAAACACTTAAGAATGGGTTTAAGCAGTAGTAGAGTATCTAGATTTTAATGAACTCATTATCTTTCTCTGAGTGTTAGCACATTACCAATACATTGCAATAACTACTTTATATCATTGTTCAAATTCTGTTTTAATCATTTTTTTAAGATCCATTTATTTATGCATATAAGAACTGGAGTATAGGCCAGAGGTGTGGGGGATGAGAGGACCCACCAGAGTCAGAGTGGGGAACAGAACAGGCAGACTGACTGAAATACACTGCTGAGGGGAACAGCAGGCGAGGCAGGAGAGGTCTACTGTGCCATGTGGGCCACCTTGCTGGCTGGGGCTTGAACCCATACTGCAGTGGCAGTGGATGCTTCATAGTGCAGGGCTTAACTCCTTGCACCACCAGGGAGGCCCCTGTTTTAATCATTCTTGTGTTGTTAGATTGTTTCTAGATTTTCAATAGTAATACAATAAATATTTATCAAACTGTCTGTCAGGTACTGTTTAAGGAATTGACTTGACCTTACCTTTAAACATTGAAAGTTAATTATAATAGAACCTAAAGTTCTATTTTAGGAAGACAGAGAATGAATAACCAAAGAATGAGGCTGTTACAGATTTCTGATCAGCATTATGTAGGAACTAAGGAAGATGCATTAGATTACTTGGGATATAGTGGGTCGTGGCAGGCTGTTTTAGACAGGCAAGTTAGGAAAACTGAAGAAGCTACAGGTAGAAAAGTGTATGACAAAAACAAAGACTCTGACATTTACTTTTTCTTCTTAGAATAGCAGTTAAACTTTTTGAACCATTCTTAATATTCTTTTAATAAACAAATTGAAGAAAAAAACTAATTTTCTAAATTTACACTAAAATTCTATGTGAAGAGGGGTACATCTCGTAGTTAGATATGTGAGTGAGCAGATAAAGTTTCTTTAGCAACAATAATATGCAACTAATGAAAAAAGTAATTTAAGGGAGTTGTTATGTAAAATAATGGATAGAAAGATAGGGATCTTAAAATATAAAAAAGACAGGGATCTTTAGGAAAAAGAGAAGCTGAGAAAATCCATCCATTCATTGAACAAACTACTCAGCTTCTACTTTGTACCAGGCAGGCACTATTGTTTGTTCTAAGGACCCAGGAGTAAACAAACAGATAAATGACCCTTCCTTTATAGGGCTTCCATAAGACAGACAGTAAACAAATATAAGCTATTATACAGGTAATTAGTGATTTGAAAAAAATCTAGAAACACAATTTTATATACTGTATATTTAAATGATTTACATTATTATGTGTTAATCCTAAGAAAGATTTAAAAAAATCATCAAATATAAAACTACATGCATCAATCTTTTTTATGTATTTCCAAATTATGTGCAGAAGGTGATCTCATCCACTCTTACGATTTTAGCTGGCATCTATTTGTAGTTGATACTTAAAACTACCCTTTCACGAAGAGCCTTGCTTCATACCATTTTTATATCTCAAATGGGATGTCTGGAAAGCAATTCAAGTTTAAATATAGAACAGATTACTCATCCCACCTCCACCCCCAATCTGTTGCTTCTAATTTCATCATATTTTTGTGTTTTATTTGTCCTAGATTCTTTGCTCTATCATCATTTATGTTAGTACCTTAGCTCTAATGTTGAGACTAAAGACAGAGGCATATGTAGTTCAGGAACTGTTGATTTTTGTCTATAGAGCTAATAGACATGAGATGCATAGAAAATAGTATAAGATATGGTCAAGGTAACTGGGTCACTACTAATTTTGCAATTTAACCTTAAGATCACTGTTCCTGAGTGTTTTTTTATGGCATGACAATATTTATTTAAACTTTGTACTCTTAGTGTATTTTAAAATTTGGATCACATAATGTATTAGACCAGAATAAATAAGGATTTGGGGACTAAAAGGTATTCTATAACTCTGATGTAGTGAGATTTATTTCCTTAGGCCCTTTAAGTAATCTTGTAAGATGATACTGAGTCTTTATTTCTACTGAGTTTTTATTTTATTCCTTATGCTTATTTGCTAAATGAATAAATTTTTTTAATTAATACATTTTTGGCAGCTTTTCAATAGAGAAGGTCCTTTAAACTTTTCACATTTTAAAGTGAAGATTTGATAAAGTATTAATTATATATTCTTGATATAAATAATTTGTCATATATAATGTTTATTAAGAAGTGGAAAAATTTAATACTTCTAAGACTCTCCAGGTTGTAAATCATTTTACCTTCTTTTCTAGGTTTGTTAAAGTTTTGCACTGTAGGGTTTTGTGGAATTGGGAGCCTAATTGATTTCATTCTTATTTCAATGCAGGTAAGTTCCTTTCAGTAGGAGGTGAACTACTTTTTACATTCAAATTTGAGTTCTGTGATCTTTACCTGGTATATTTTTAAAATACTAGAAGCAGTTAGGAATGTTTTTTTCATTTTTTTTTTTCTTCAGCTGCCAGAGCTAAGAGATTATAGCTTGTTTTCTGGTAGCATTCCTAGCTTGTGCTCTGCAGATTAGTAGTTCTAAAAGAAGAACAAGATTTTTTGCTCTGAACTGGTGCTCTAGTAGAATGTTAGTAGTATTCTCTTGATTTCAAGTTATAGAAACTGAAATCCAGCTCAAGCCAAAAAAAGAAATGGAATGTCTGGCACTTGTAGAAAGTTTAGGAGTGGGGCTGGCCTCAAGTAAGACCAAATGCATACAATCAAATGATGCTCAGGAGGGGCCTCCCTGGTAGCGCAGTGGGTTAAGCAACACACTATGAAGCAAACCGCAGCCACTGCAGCATGAGTTCGACCCCTGCCTCCAGCCAGGGAGGGGACCCACATGGCACAGCAGACCTCTCCTGCCTCTCCCACTGCTCCCCTCAGCAGTGTGTTTCAGTCAGTCTGCCTGTTCTGCTCCGCACTCTGTATCTGGTGAACCCTCTCACTGCCCTGGACTCTGGCCTATACCCCAGCTCTTGTATGCATAAATAAATAAAATGTTTTAAAACAAAAATAACAAATGATGCTCAGGATTCTCCTGATAATTCATCTCTGTTTCTTTGTGTTAGCTTCATTTTCTCCTGCTGAGGTTGGTGTGGAGGCAGGCATAATTTGTAAAATATGAATTAGCATTTGCATTTTAGCTTGCGCACTTAAAAGTGCCACCAGATGTTTTGCATTAAAGTATACTGAACTGTGGTTAGCTCATGAGGATTCTTAGAGAAAAAGATTAATTTATCACAACAAATAAGACAGCATTTCAGTAAGCATTTATGGAGCATCTATTGTCTTCAGCAAGTATGTCAGTATGTATTTAGATCATCAGTTTTGCTCTTCTTTCTTTTACAGTATTTCTACTCCTCAATTCTGTCTGCTTGATGTTATCCTTAAACTTTAAAAGAAAGTCATAATCTAGGAGATTTTTGGTACCATACTGTGAGGATGGTGCCATACTGTGAGGAGGAGGCAGCATATGGACCAATAAGATACCAGAATTAAACAAGGAAAATATTTGCTTTTAAAGTTGGAATTTTTCTGTCTTTATTCATAAACATATGCCTAACCAAATATCGTGCCTTCTCTGACTGTGGGGCAGGCATGCAGGCATGAAGAGGCTAAGGTACTTGTGCACATATGCTAGCAAATGGGTTTCTCACTTTAAATGAGGATCCAAGGAATTTAATATATCACTGGGTTTCTTTAATATGTTCCTTTAATAATTCAATGTCTTTGATACCCTACCATCTTGTTAATATTTTCACATTGGTTCTTCCTTTGATGATATAATTTCTTGGTAGCTTTAATTATATAAAATTATAGAACTGACTTGATTCAGCCACTGCTTCCTGGTTCATGTATGTCTCAACTTTTCAGAACAAAACGTTCTTTTCTTTAAAATCTGGAATTGAGACTATCACATTAAGAAATTATCAAGGTAGAGGTAGAAAGTTTCAAATTGTGCAGTAAATGTCCCTAAATGAAACATTTTGATATGGCCACTTTAGACTGCTTTCAAGTTTTCAGAGGTAGTGAAATAAGATGTGTTGATTTATTTTATACATTGTTTAACATCCTTAATATATGTTGACTATATAGTTTTAGAGAATTTTTTTTCAGCAAATCAGATAAACTTGTACTATAAGTATATAAACTATTAATATTTTTGTCCCAAATATATTTTTCCAATTTCTCATATACCTTTTATAGTGTGTCCACCATTTTTTTAAATTATTTTTATCCTCATTCTACCCATCTCTGATTTTTTTCTTTATTTCCATTAAATATTACTCCCCAGTGAATAGCATTGTTTTTCTATGGACTATAATCCCAGAAACATACTATGTATGAACTCAAGACCTATAGAAACATACTTTTGTTCATAGTGCTTATAACAAAAATCCAGGAAAATTTTCTTTATGAAAAAAGTCTAGTTATTTCATCTTTAAACTAAAACTATTTCATCTTTAAACTAAACCTATATTGCTAAATACATATATTCCTAATACATAAAAAAGTAACAAGATAGTTTCATGAGTTTATGTATTTGTCAGTAAACTTTTCAAGTTTCTTAAAAAGATGCAAGTAATATGAGTAGTGAATATTATGAAACAATTCATAGCATTAATTCATTACATAATTACACTGAAAGACAGAAAAATACCTGCCTCCTCTCATACACATCTTCTTAGGGGCAGATAAGCTCCCCCCTGAACTTACCTCTGTAGTGACAGGACAGAATATCATTACATGCCCAGGTGGAATTGATCTCTGAAAAGAGGATTGGAGTTGCCATGATAGAACTAGTTTGTGTAGGACCAGAATTACATAGTTTGAGGGAAAAGAAATATTCTAGTAAGATTGCTTAATTAGATACAAAATTCGATTCATGTGTAACCAAGTAATAATACTGATCTTTGGAACTGTCTTCTTTACCTGACAGGAGAAACAAAACCAAAACAACTTAATTTTCTACAGGTTAACTGCTGACTTGATAAGATTGTAAAGCATCTGTGTGCTAAGCAGTCTTTAGTTGAATAATTTCCTCAGAGAGTCAAGCAAGGCTTAGGTGGACATATTAGAAAGTATAGGGTATTAAAAGGTCATCCAGTCATATATTTATCTTCTTTTCAATTTCTGAGTACTTTTTCTTACCAATAGTAAAAGAAATTGTCATAGGAAACTACATAGTATAGAAAGAAAAAGGTAATGGAACAAAGGTTCTGTTCCAATTTTTGTACATATTCCAAATTTGGAGATTTTTTTACCATATGATTTTATATACTTCTGTCTGGGCTTTACTTTTCCTTTGTTGACTCATCATCCATTCACAAAACATAACTTCTAGTCATGATGTTCTACAATGGTGTTCTTCAGACTTTGGTGATATAACCCCTAAAATAGTGTTTTAAAAACTTCCTACCCTCTTCACGTTTTCAAGTTGACATTTAAGTTTTCTATCATAAAGTTTAAATAGTTGCAAAGGATATAATTTCTAGTTTGCAAATATTGGCATATTTAAATGAAACTGTTATATCAATTTTAAAACATATCTAACAGAATATAAATACCATAACATTTTAAATGTCATTTACTTTAAAAAGACATGAATGAACCCTTCACTAACCATTATAATTTTACATTGTTTCTTTTTCTCCTTGAATTTTTATATCTATTCTTCAATAGAATTTAATCCTAAAAGGTAATATACTTTTATATTGAAAGTGTTCTATTGATCATCTTATTAAAATTTTAAATTTTGTATGATTTGTTTTGTCATTATACTTATGACATGTACTCCATCAAAACAGCATTAACATGTTGCAAAATCAAGGGGCTAAGGTGACGGTGCAGGGTGAAATGGTGGTGGGAATTCCCTGGGAACTACAAATGATGTCAAATATAATTAAATCTAAAAAAAAAAAAAACAACATGTTGCAAATCATTTCTAAAAAAATCAGAAATGCATCTTTTTTACAAGATGTGGCAGAGCACTTTTTTTTTGGACTTTTTATTAAAGATTTCCCTACGTCCCGTATTTTCAATTACTCTTCTGTGTAGCACATTAAAAGTTTTTAGCAAGTGCTAGGCAATGTGCTATCATAAGACTTGGGTTATGCTTTGATGGGAAGTATTCTTTACTGTTCAATTTAGAGAAAGGATCACAATGAAAGGGAAGTGGAATGAGGAACTAGCAGGATCGTCCCAACATAGTATGGTATCAGGCAGCTCGGTTTTACAGAGAGCATTTTGGGGAATTAAAGATCTCAAAACTGATTCCCTTAAAACTCTCTGGGTCCACATACACCTTGGTAAATCTTTGTGTACCTTTAAGATTATAATTTGAAGATTGCTACCTTAAAGGATAATTTGTAGAGATTCTATTGTCACAAATGTGATTAAGTAGACATGGTGATTGTAATAAACTTATATTGTTTTTCTCCCAATCTTGCTTTTTCATTGCATGTCAGTCACATACCTGATCTCCCTTAGGAAAGGCTGGCCTGGCCAATCATATTCTATTCTCTTGGATGCAGTAATTAAAAACCAGGTCGGTCAGTCAGTATCTTTCTCTGGAAATGATATATAAATACCAACAGAAGAAATTTTACTTTCTTTCTATTGGTAGTGGAGCTGGAAAGATGAGAATCTTGAGCTATTGGTAACTAACTGGGAGTACTTATCTACAGAATGTGGGAAGCAGAGCTAAGCAAAGAAGGAGGGAAGCCAGATGAAAGATCTATCAGCACAAAATTTTAGCCGTTGAGGCCTTGACTCTTGAAACTCTTTTCATTCCCTTCACCTACATAAACCACTAAGTTACTTTCTTTGCTTGTGTTAGAGTTACATGTTTGTTGTTATTTAAGTAGTTTTATTAATAGTTGAGAAAGGTAAACTCAAAGGATTGTGAGAATATCTTTTGTAAGATGAATAATTTTGAATGTTTTTCTCTTCTAGATTGTTGGACCTTCAGATGGAAGTAGTTACATTATAGATTATTATGGAACCAGACTTACAAGACTCAGTATTACTAATGAGACTTTTAGAAAAACACAGTTATATCCATAAATATTTCAAAAAGAAATAGTAAGTAATATGGTTATCTAATCTTAATTACAGTATATTATCTGTAGAAGAGTGAGAATTTTTGGACTACAGGAAATTTAAAAGATCATCTAGTGTTGTAAACCTTTTGGTCTAATCTTTTATAAAGCATTTTTTATGCCTGCTCATTGCTCTTGCAGCTCTAAGTTTACATTTTCATTCTTTACATTGAACATGACTAAAGGACAAAGAAAAAATAACACAGGAGCAAAAAGAGAAAATAACATTACAGCAAAAAGATATTCCATAGTATTGTAAAAACAAGTGCTGTATATAGAGTTCAGTACAGCATAGTTTGTCTGCTTGTCCACACTTCAAGGAGCCTTAAACCTGTTTCTTCTTGTCTCCTTCCCTAAACCTGACGGTTGATAAAATCTGAATTTTAATGAGTTATGTATAAATTAGTTGTGTGTGTTTAATTTCTACTTCTTGAATTAAAATGAGTACTTTTTCTAATCTGAAGTCGCCTTGTCCATGAAAATGTTAATTGGCCACAATTTTAAATAGGTAATATAGCCAAAGATGTCAGAGATCCCGCACTGTTTGTGGGTCTATTCCCTGTCTCTCTAGGATTCTAGTTCTGCAGGCTTTATTTTCATAACTGTGCATTAGTCTATTCTAGTAAATAATCTTCCAATAGTGGTAGATTTCTCAGGCTTTTGGTGTACTATCAGGAAAACAATTCTTTCTATGAACATTTCTGTGAAATGCAGAAGTACTTTATAGCACGTAGGATATATGGTACTTTTAGGTGATAGTTCACTTTGAACAATCTAGGTGCTTGCAGAGAGAGAAGGCTGAGAGCAAGATTGGCTACATGTTTTGGCCACAGTAATAGTACTAAGGTTTTCAATTGACTGTCTCAGAGAGTGCTTTTATAGGCTAGGAAGGGAATAAATGTTTATTTTCTGTTTTCTATATTTTTGTATGTAAGTAGGATATGAAGTATAATTTTGCCTATAAAGTAGGTTGTTTTCCTCATAGTAAAATTATTACATGCATTTCATATTTATTGTTATATAAATTGAACAGATCAAGTTCTGAGGAACTTATTCAACTGTCCAAAAAAATTCAGATCTTTTTCTTAAAAGGTGAGAGAAAATATGGGTTTAAAATTGAAATGAGGCTTAAAGAGCCATCTGCTTTTTCTTTCCAGAGAATAAATTCAGACCTAAAGAAGTAGAAATTAAACATGCACAACTAATTTATACATAACAAATCTCAAATCTAGGTATTTTGTGCATTCCACTGATTGTTCTTCATCTCCTCTTCCATCCCATACCCACCAGCTCTGTCATTTTATATTAAATACCTTCATTTTGGAAATTGTTATTCCTATTTTATGAGATGGGTTATGTAGTTTCACATAACCTTATTTTCATACTGTAAATTGTATCTTTCAAAAGCACATAGGTTCTTTTAAAACCATAGTGTGTAAAAATTAAGCAGATGCAATTTAAAAAGCAATCCCATTCTCTGTAGCCTATTACGTAAACGTTTAATTGGGATTCTAGACTGAGATTTGAAATTTAAAACTTGAAAGACCCATTGAGAAGACAGATCTCTGCATTATCATGTATGTGATCTCTTTAAGTATATATAGAACTACTCCAAGAGTTTAAAGAAAAAAAATCTTATGTAAATTAAGCATTAAACTGTGCATATAATAAGTCCTCATTGGACTTTTAAAAATACTTGTTTTAATATAATTCTTTTTGCTTTTTTAGGATTTGGACCTCTTTGAGTTAAATAGAGAACTCTTATTATGTGGAATTCCAGATTCTCCTTTATCCTTCTTCATATGCCACTTTGTGGATTCTGTATAATTTTTTGTTGTGTTGGTATTTTTTGTGTTTTAAAGTGTATTATTTGAGGTTTATTTAACATGACTTTCTTTGAGAGCTGTTTGATAATAGAGTCTTTTTTAGGCTACTGTCTCTATGAGACAGATCGCTTATTACCCTGATAATCTTTAATGTCTTTTCCAAAGGCAAGTGGCCACTTGTCATTTTTGCATCGAAGAAATAAAAAGTATGACTTATTCACATTTTTAGTGCTTTATTATTAAGAAAATCTCAAATGTTGAATATAATTGTCTCCTACTTTTTTGAACCTTCAAAGCAGTTAATCCATGGTGTGAACAAATACCATTTATATTGCCTAGAGCTATAGTCTTGTGTATGACAACCCACCTGTTTTTCTGCAGCTTTCAGATCTGGCTTTGACTTGGTATCCGGGGAGCTAAAGATCATCAGGGAGTCTGAAACCTTGAGGCAACATGGATACTTCTGGCATTGATCCAGGCCTCTGAAGTGTGAACTTTTTCCTTTTTGCTTTGGGAGTGATGCACTGGCTCTTGGAAGAGCAGATGCTGACTCATCTAGCTCAGTGCAGTTATATTTAAAGCTGAATGGACAAGGTGGGAACACCAAGCAGATGATAAATGTCTTCCATCTGTTAGCACTGCCAGGCAGATGCTGGCACAAGTGCCTTAAGGATGCACCAGTATCTGAAGGAAACAGCACCTGTACATTAGCATTGGTTGTTCTTACTGTATTTAGAAGGATTTTAAGAAGGTGGAAATACCTGAAATGTATCATACTATTATGTGCTTTCTTTAGTAAAATACTACCAATTTCAAAAATTAGAGAGGTCTGGATTCCTTTAGAATAAAAATCATAATTTTTTTTATCACTCATTTTACTCAAAAGTATATATATAGTACAGTTAGCTTCACAGTATATTATTCAATAAGAGCTTCTCCAGTTGGTGGGAGATTATTAAATAGTGGTATAAGAAGTGAATTTTGGTTAACTCCTAATGTGCACATGATTAAAATAGTGAGTGTCTATCATGTGGACACACCAATCTAGATGCTTAAAATGCTGCAGTGAGTGAAACATAAGTCAGTTCTACAGTCACATAACTTCAGTTATAAAATCCTTGTAGTCAAATCTTGAAAAGTAATCTTGCCACTTATACATATGCTACCATTATTAATTTGGCCAGGTGGAAAGTCAGTTTTAAAGCAGGTACTTCTCAGTATTTATACAAATAAGCTGTGCTCCCAAAGAGTCGTTAAAATCTACAAAGTTCTTTCACAATAAATCTTAAACTTTCTGTCCTTTTACTATTATTTGCTTAATTTACTTAAGAAGAACAATTTAGTTTTTCTATCTTGCCTAACCTAATACATATGAATACTTGACAAATGTCTGTGTATTATTTATTTTTTATGTGAATGCATTTAATGCATATGAATACAGGTTGGTATTTTGCTTTTGTTTTTTTGTTTTTTTAACTGCTATGGCACACTACTTCACTATGACTATTGTAGTAGCGCATGTCAGTATGAAATGTGAGTTAATATTACTATATGAGATGTTTTATATGGTAATCCTGTTTTTAGAGCAGTGGCCCAAATTGTGAGATGGATTAACTCAGTCATTCCTTGGGTTACTCTTAAACCCTCTAGGGTAGAATGGAATGAATTCTTTCAATCCTAAAGAAAGTGTTTCTATAGAAACATTTATAAATGGTACTCCTTTAGCCTGAAAGGATTAATACGATTTCCAGAAGTACCTCATCCGGGAAAACACTTACCTACACTGTATTTACTTAAAGAATGTATTTAAGACTTCAAAGATCGTGTTAGGTGTACAGTTACATTTGTTCAGGAGACTGCTAGCACTATAAGAAATAAAGTTTTGGGGTATGTCTTATTTTACAAAAAAAAAATTGTGTCTTTTTATATTAACCTATATGTTTATGACTAAGTATTAACTGATAACTAACTATTGACAGGTAGCTAGGAAACTAAAATAGATATAATAGCAAGAAACTAGCAGAAAGAAAGTTCTTAAAAAGTCCGAGCCTAAGATATTGGTTCCTCTTCCTCATTCAAACCCCCTAAGTACAGGTGTTCTCTATGGTTGTGGCATCTTCCCCATTCTCTCATTCAATCAGTGCTCATCGTGCATTTTTCTAAACAGGCTTAAATTCAGAGTTTTAGGGAAAAACACCAAAAATTGCAAAAGAAAAACTCTTTCCACAGCCCAAAAATGACAATGTTAACATTTTCATGTACATCCTAGTAGGTTTTCCATGCATATATGTACATTTTTTTCAGCACAAAAATGATACCCATACTGTTTTATAGCCTGCTACTTCTCATTGTAAAGATTTTTCTATTTCAATAAATATTCTTTTATAAAATTAGTTTTAGTGACTACAGAGTATTCCATGTCTGTTTCATAATTTATCCAATTCCTTGTTTGGTATTGAAGTTATCCCAGTGATTTGACTATGTATGTTTCAGATTTTTCCCTCTGCAATTGCTAGTTTTAAGTTTTTGATTGATAACATACAGTCATCTCTCAATTATTGTGGTTCAAATTAACTGGATAAAACATGGTGGTGACCTGTTACTACCCTTTGGTAGTTTGGCCACTGCTGCCCCTCCCCCAAACTATGCCACCAGAATCTCTGTGTCAGTGCTTTTAAAGTTAAGTCATTGTCTAATGGGGCAAGAATGTTACTTTCATGGAAAGCAAGATCATTGAATATAAACTTATAACTGCTTGTTAGTGTTGATTATTGCATCCCAGGGACTGGAGAAGATCAAAACTTAAGTAACAGAGTAGCTGCTAGAGAAGAGCTGCTCTTATGAGTATAGGGCATGGTAACAATTCTGTGTTTGGCAGAGATGTCAAAGAGTTCACTGAATTTATTTGCCCTCTGGAAAGTTTCAAGATGAAGACTTAAGAAAGAGTAAGTAAGAAACTCATTCTTAATGGTCTCACTTGCTGAGAGGGAAAGGGAGGTAATTGGAAAATTAGCAAAGTTACTGATTAGGAATGAATTAATAGGAATGAATTAAAGAATTTTGAATAGCATTGAATACCCAACAGAGTTCTGAGAAAATGCAGTTGTGGTTGGGCTAGTAAGGATGGTAAGTTATTCATCCCTTTAACTTTTATATAGAGTTTATAATATCTTAATTATTAGTAAATATAGCAGTGTGCTTTTTTTGGCCATTTCAAATGACTTGGTTTAATTCCAGGGAATTCAAGACAGAACAAAGACCGAAGGCAAGCACACTGGCAGGGTTCTGGACTGGGTTTTACTCTGACCTCACAGCTAAAATTAAAAAGGCTGAGTGAGAAAAAGTAAAGAGAAAGTGAATCTGTGTGTGTGTGTGCGCACGCGCATATATATATAAATCTCTTAAATGTATAACAGTCTTCAAGACACTTCATTCTAGCTATTAGTGGCATGTGGCGAGGATCCAGATGCTTCAACAGGAATGGGATTAAAGGTCACTATTGTCTGTGACACAAGGAACAGTTTACTTTTTGCCAGATTTCTTAATTCCACCAGTGGCTGAGGGACCTTCCTCCCCCAACCCCCATACCCTTCACTTTTATCTCCTCCAGTTTCTTCAGCTCCTCTGTTTCTGCTTGACCAAGCCTTATCTTGCTAGTCAATCTGCTTGGGCAGTTTCAGGGGCTTCTTGCCACCTCTGAAGCCACACAGGGCATCTGCTGCCCCTCCCCCAAACTTTGCCACCAGAGTCTCTTGTGTCAATGCTTTTAAAGCTAAGTCATTGTCTGATGGGGCAAGAATGTTACTTTCATGGAAAGCAAGATCATTGAATATAAAAGAAATTAAGGCTTGAAATTAAAATTTTAAGATTCAATGATTTAATCTTTGTAACTTTTCCGTAATGTCTCCCAAGAGAGTATATCATTTATTATTCCCATTTTATAAATAAGTAAATTGAGTCCCACAAAGTTTGAGTCACTAGCCCAAGGTCATGAAATAGATGATGAAACCAAGATTTAAACCCTGGTATATTGGAATTCTGTCTTCTTAAGAACTCTGCTATTCTGCCTGCAATCTGATGGTACAACTACCTAATTCTCTGCCAATGATTGTATGATTAGAGGCCTTTCTTAATATGTTGGTAACTGTTTTCAGTAAAAATGGAATCAACTACCTATACAGAGCTTTTTTGTTTAAGTTAGCTTACTTAAAAAATGTAATTGTTCAGACTTTATATTATGAAATGTCATGAATATCAAAATAAGATTATGATTATTGTAAAAAACCCAAAGGATTTTTTTTTTCCTGCTGCACCATGTGATTTTATAGCATGTTCTACACCAAAAGTTAGGCCAAGTGAACTTTGGGGTTTATGACAAGGGGAGAAACACTAGCTATGTAGGACTATACTGTCACACCGTGATTAATCTAACCTCTGAGGTTGAGTGAAGCAGAGACCTCTGTAAGTGGGAACTGTAGGTGATGTTTGTTTAGGTTTTCCTTTGACTTCTCTGAACTTTCTAATTTTCCCACAATAAACATGCATTACTTGCATGCATGGATTTGACACAATAAATAGTTGTACAGGTAAACTAGAACAAAGAACCCAGGGAAATACTGTTCTCTTCTGTTCTTTTTTCCCTCCTCAAGACACACTTTGATTTCTGATATGATCCTGATTTTGTGTCCATGATCATGATTTTAAATGGTAGATATATTTAAAATGAAAAGGCAGATATAACACTATAAAGGTTTGACATCCAAGCAATACCGTTTGATGGGAAAAACAGGTTGGAATCAAACAGGTCTGAGTTTTCACCCTCTTCCTTGTTTTGTGATTAGCATGTAAGAGTTCTGAGCCCTTATAGAGATGATATCAAGTAGGTAATGTTGAGATATTGAGGTGGCCTAGGTAATAGTCACCATTTGTTCTATTATAAAGGAAAGAATTGAGGACATTGGTATTGGTGAGTTTCATCTAGAATTTTCAAGGAGTTCCTCATACTTGGGCTAAAATGTGGTTATACTTTGAGTAAAATTATCAGCAGACTCAAAATTTCCTTTTACAGAAGGAAGGTAAGGTAGTTTTGATAACTTTACCATTATTTTTCTTATTTCCATTATCATTAGCCTTATCTGTAGCTACTCAGTGAAATAAGGGCCCAAAATATCTCTTTTCAAAATACGAGTTTAATTGGCACCTTCATGCTTTAAAGGCTCTCCTTAAGTAAGGCAAGACAGCAATCTTGCAGATTTTGTTTTGCTGCTTTTAATCTGCAGTTTTCTGAAGATATTTGTCTAATAAATTTAGTAAACGTTGCTATGAGGCAGCCGATCAGTCTCCTTTCAGTCTAAATTAAGGTTAATAACAAGCAATCACTATGCACACAACAGAATGTTGCTTTTAACCTGTCAGTGTTATCAGAGTATGCCAACCATGCAGAGATTAAAACTTGAAAAATGATTAAAGCTAGAGCCATTTAGACTGTATGTGCCAAAGAAAAACATTGTTTTACCAGAACACTTTAGAAAGTGTAAAATTTGTAACTTTTAATGGTGAGCTAATTTTATATGTAAGAGAAAATGATTATAAAGACTCAAGGTCCCATCTTTGCTTTTCAGACAAACTAAAAGTTTGACTTTATTTAAATGAATCACAAAATTCATGACTGTAAACATAATATTGGATAGAATGACATACTTGCTTGATTTGTGATTGAGGGCAAACTTGGAATAAAGCAGTCTGAGACATGACACAAATAAGTACAAGCCTTTTAAAAGGTATTCAAGAGAAATTGTTAATTCTCAACTATATATTGACCTACTATGTACCCCTGTTTTTGCCCTCCTATGATATATTCTTCCCACACCAGCTATAGTGATCAAAGTAAATTAGAACCTGTCACTTTTCTGCCAATTATCCAGTGACTTCTTGTCATGCATTAAATATGTCATATTGGTTCCATCTCAGGATTTTGTTTGTTTGCATTCTCATCCTATTTTTTCAACACAATCTTTCCATGCTACACAACAAGCGTATAAACACAACATTATCCAAAAATGCTACAAAGTCAGAAAATTCAAAACAATTTATAGTACTGACTATATAATAAAAACCAAAACCTTTTTTAAAGTAAGGTACATTTTGCTTAGGTAACTTGCAAGACCACCATGAAATAGCAACAGGAGGTCTGTGATGACCATCAATCACACCTCAGGGTGCTGACACTGATCTTTGTCTAGAATGTTTTCTCCAAAGTTTTTACATGACTTGTTTTCTCATTCAGGAATCTGTTCAAATGTCATCCGTTCTGAAATATGCCCCAGTCTTTCACCGCTCATGCTCTGAATCTTCCTCCTGCTCCACTTCTCCTCATAGCTCTTACTGCTATACTTGAGGCTATGTATATGTATTTCCCTTAGTTCCTCCCCTAGAATGTAAGCTTAGTGAGGGCCGTACTTTGTTTCGGCTCTTGATGTAACCTTAGTGCTGAGAACAGTGCCTGAAACCCCATAGGTGCTTAAAACTATTTTTTTATTTCCCTGTAGTGAATGGGAAAACTAGAACGGGTTAATAGAAACATGGATTAATTTGGACAATTTACATAGAGGTATGCAAATGTGGTTTCAAGCCATTCTTGTCCCCAGGGGTTGGGTGAGTTTATGTTGATTTAGTCAAGTTGTTGATGGTTTCAGTGCTTAGATCAGTGCCTGGTATGGCATAAGACTTCTTACCTTGGAAGGCTGATGACTAGAGATAATTCTTGAAAAAATATCAAGAGTTTATTAGAAACAAAGAGAAAGAGATGGGGAGAGACTACTAAATCAGTTAATGTGTTTATATTATGTGCCCTATGTATTCTTCTGACCTGATTATCTGAGGTGAATCTCACAATCTTCCTGTAAGGCAGGGCAATCAGCTTCCCTCCCAGTGACAATGGCCTTTTATGCTGTTAATACAGATTGTTATTCTTCAAGATGTTAAGAGTGTCAGAGGAAGTTCCCCCCAACCCCTTAGGGTTTCTGGGGCTGTTAAAAGAGTTAAATTTACAGGAGAAAACAACAAATTTAGTTAATCCATGGATGTGGATTCCAAACACAATGAGGTAAAATAAGAGTCTGAGCTAAGGAATGAGATAGGGACCTGGGACTTCAAGGAGAGAGGAGGGGGACACACATGACATGGGTAAAATGACACACATGACAAAGACTAGATCCTCTTAATTATTTACTCTGCCCTATAGATAATTTTTCTATTTGAAAAACCTATCTCTGGTGATAACCCCAATTTTGTGTAAGGCCCCTGATTTTTGTTCTTGTAGGTAGTTACGAGAGTGGTAAAAGTTTCTCCTCAGCCTGCATGGTCTTGACTAACTTCAGCTCAAAATAATCTGAATACCAATGTGATATATCTTGGGAAGGCCTTTTCTGAACATCTTGGGGAGACCTATTCTTCAACAGTAAGCATTAGCATTGTTCTTACTGAACTTGGATTAGTTTCTAATTCAACTTTTAAGTATCTGTCCACCTACTCTCAATTCATACCAATGACTAGATAGGGTAATGCTTAAGTTCCTGGACTTTAGGATCAGACAAACTTGCCATTCATTGTTGACAGCATTTTGAGTCTTAGCTTCCTCATTCTTAAAGTGGGAGTATCAATATTTGGTTGTTGTATAGTTAAGTAAAATAATGTATTTCATACTGTGTGGTACATAGTATTTACTTAATGAATGATAAATAATTGGTTTCAAGATTTTTATGTTTCTCATCTCATGTAGTACACTTACAATGTCAGTACTGTCATTTGTATATTTTTATTTTATACATGAGACTGAGGGTTAGAGAGGTCAAATAACTTGACTAAGTGATAAAGTCAGAGCTTGAAACAAAGTCTTTTAATCCTAAACCCATTCTAATCTCTACACAAGACCACCTCCCCAATTTGCTTTATGTGAGCAAATTAAATTTTTCTGTACTCTATTCTGATGTAGGGTGGGAGAGATTTTCCAAACTACCCTCAATTCAACTCAACTCTGACACCATCAACCTGGAAATGACACTAGATCCTGATTCCTGACAAAGGGTTGAACAAAACATTACTGAGTCAGTGTCTTGATCACCAGCTCTGGGTCTAACTCCCCATCACCACAACTGCAAATAAAAGGGCCTTTGGTGTAGCAAAGGGAGAAGGTTCAGGTACAAAAGCTGGCTGGGTATGGCTGAGATCTGCCAAGTCTGGAGCCAGGGCTTACGATACATAAAAGCAAAGTCTTATCAAGTCCTGCCACCACCTGGGAGTCATGGTACAGCACAGCCTACTGTTCTGCTACTGCTGATGTCAGGACCCCTACCCCAATCTTGCCCACTTCCTCTCACCCCCCGCCCCCCCTATGAAGACAGCAGGCCATCTTGGAAGGGCAGCTGCTATCTTGCTGTCTACAACAGCTCCAGTGGCAAAAAGAGCAAGCCCGCATATATCACACCTAATTAAAGCCTCCCCAAATGGAGGTTCCATTCTGCCCCCTTTCCAGCAATCCCCTCTCTCAAGATATCAGAGATACAATATCAAGGTCTCATTTAATAAGCTTAAAAACTAAGCCCCTACTCCTTATTCAGCAGGCAGCTTTGGAAGGCTTGAATATAAAAAGGAATTGATAAACATTGCCTTGGGGACAAAGCCATAATGACCACCATGACCAGAAAAACCAGCTCAGCTCCAGAAATGCAGAAGCAGAGATCACATGTTTCTGTGTCAAAGGCCAGCGCCTGAGACCAGACATCCCAGCAGGTAATTGGTGCAACCGGCGCCCCAAGTTCGAAAGTTTGAAGAAACAGATTATAAAAGACAACCTTAAATCATTCTTCATGTGCACACTTCTCCTGTTTCGCCCACTGCTTCTCTTAGCAGTGTCTTTCAATAAATTCATCTTTTCTGTTCTGCATTCTGAATTCTTGGACCGCTGCACCTCTAGCCTCACCCTTTTATTTATCCCCACTACAAAGAGTTAAGACAAGGCACAACACAGGCACCATCCCCACCCACCATGTGGAACTGCAGTGTCCACATATCAGGGTCTGGCCCCTTGTCTGCACCAGGCCATTCCAACAATCCCACAAGTTAAGGATTCTGTCCCACAAGTTGACCCTACTTAGGTGCCAATCACAAGCCAGGTTGTTACCAGTGTTTCTGGCAGACTGACTATAAATCAGAGGTTCCCGTGGCCCCTTCCTTGGGTTCCATCAATTTGTAGAGAAGCTCAGAAAACTCAGGAAAACATTTTACTTACGAGATTGTTGTTCGATGAGGTTGCAGCAGCGGGGTCCTTGGGTTGCCTCTGAGAAGAGTTTTGGCAGAGTTACCCTTTCAGCATCACGTAGCAAGTTTACCCAGGAGACAAAGACGTTTGCACAAACACACAAGCAGGTGAAGGTTATACTTTAAAAAGTCAGGTTTATTAGGAAAAGGGAAAAGATAAAGAGAGGCACCTGCATAGTCACAGATGGGCAGGAGAGCTGCTGCTTCTCCAGTCTTACAAAGGGAAAAGATTTGTGAAAAGAAAAACTTGGAATCACAGGCGAGCAGGAGAGCTGCAATTTCTGCTGTGCAGAATTATACTCCTTTTGGGAGAGCGGTTCGTTCCTTTGTGGAATTGTTATCCATTGTTAAATCAGTTACTTCTAGAGAGTGACTAGGTTGATTTGTAAGGACGGTAATTCTCTATAATGGCCCGCAATCTCCATATCCCCACCTCTGGTCTGCTCTGTCTGATACTTAGCAGTTGGCACTTAAGGATTTTTCATTTCTCTAACTGGTTCAACAACCATGTTAATTATTTCTGTCCTCACCTGTAGTTTCTGGTTTTGTGAAAGCTCCATCCTGAACGTTTCACTATCAGCCTCCATCACTTTCCAAGCATGCCACTGTTTAAATCTCCCTGTACTCACCAATCTGGAAACCCCATACCATATACATTGGGGTTTTTAGGGATACTTCATTACATGAGCAAGCTTCATTAAATCACTGACCGCTGGCAACTGAACTCAGGCTTCAACGCCTCTCCCTGCCTAGAGGGTGGGAATGAGGGGTGGGACTAGAAGTGCCAATCCTTTAATTTCTTGATTGAACTCCCCTGGCAACCAGGGAGGTCCCCAATTATAGATTTCTTATCGCAAATTAAATCACAGTATAGATATAGCTCACTGGAATAGTGACCACATTAAGACTTTTTTAAATCAAAAAGAAGGAACAAAATTACAAGGGCCCAGTGACTTAATTTTTAAAAGACTATTCTATTGAGAAGACATAAAATGTTCAATTTTTTTTTTAAAAGATTTATTTATGTATGCACACAAGAGCTGGGGTACAGGCCAGAGTCGCGGGAGATGAGAGGATTCACCAGAGACAGAGTTGGGAGCAGAACAGGCAGATGAACTGAAATACACTGCTGAGGGCAACAGCAGGCTAGGCAGGAGAGGTCTGCTGCGACATGTGGGTCACCCCCCCGGCCGGTGGTAGGGATCGAACTCATGTTGCAGTGGCTGCGGTTTGCTTCATAGTGCATTGCCTAACCCACTGTGCCACCGGGTAGGCCCTAAAATGTTCAAATCTTAAGTGTAAAGCTCAAAGAATTTTTTCATGTGTATAGAATTTTTCCATGCATATAATACTGCTTTAGCCTCTAAAACAGTTCAAGATTAAAAAAGAAAATTTAGCACTTCCAGTGAGAACCCAACCCAGTAAATAATAACACTCTTTTAATCACAACAGGTTCGTTTTGCCTTTTTTTGAACGTCATGTAAATCGAATTGTATGGTATTCTTTTTTTGTAGTTGGCGTCTTTCTCCATTATGGTATAGTATTACATTGCAGGGTATGCCCAAAAATATTGATCCATCCTACCATTGTAAGTTTGTTCCCAGCTTGGAGTATTACAAATAAAGTTTCTCTGAACACTCTTTTGTTTTAGATTTATACTTAATTTTCCTCTGTGCACTTGCAGAAGTGGAATCTTTATAGTGTAGCCACGTCTTTAGTTTTAGTAAAAACTATTGTTGAAATGAATTTCTAGGCCCAAGCCATTTGACCCTGGGATGCCAATCTGTAAACTGAGATTGATGTAGCTTTCACGTCAATGCTCCATGTAACTGGGAAAGCCAGTCAGCCAGTACCCAAACACCAAACCAATTTCTGTGCTCTATACTTATTTCTTTGATTCTTCTCACCCCATATAATGTTTATTATATAGTCTCAACCAATCAGATATTTTCTATTTGTCTCTTCCTGTTCCTTATTCTTTTTCCTACCTTCCATTCCATTGTGCAGTTAGTTTTTCAAAAGGAGACAGTCCACTTCATGAAATGGATTGTGTCACCTTATTATCTCCTTTTGTCACTTTACACCATCCAACCATTATCCAAAGTGGCTGTATTGACATTCCCATCAGCCAACTATGGGAATTCTAATTGCTCCATATCCTCACCAAACTTGGTATTGTCAATCTCTTTTTCCTATTAGCTGGCTTCCATTTTAAGAAGACAGAATGTATCAAATTGGTGTGGCTTAAAAAGGAAAGCCAGATCAATGGGTGGATGTCGGAGACAGTTCATTTCAGTGTAGATATCTTTTGCCATTAAATTGTCTACAAAATGCAATAGACACTTTCCCTGCCACCAAGAAGATGTATTCAAAGAGGTCCACTGTTCTTTTCATGACTTGATAGCTCATGTCTTTTTAGAGCTAAATAATCTTCCTTTATCCAACTGTGTCATAGTTTATTCATCCATTTATTGACTAAAATATATCTTGGTTGTTTCCAAGTTTTGGTAATTATGAATAAACCTGTTAGAAACATCTGTTAGCAGGTTTCTGTCTGGACATAAGTCTTCAACACATAGGGTAAATCCTAAGGAACATAATTGCTGGATAATGTGATCAGAGCGCATTTAATTTTGTAAGAGACCTTTAAACTGTCTTTTAAAGTGGCTGTGTCATTTTGCATTCCTGCTAGCAATGAATGAGGGTCACCATCCTCATTTGGTGTTATAAGTGTTCTGGATTTTGGCCATTTGACTAGGGGTGTAGTAGTAAAGTATCTCATGGTTGTTTTGCTTTGCATTTCTGTGGTGATGTAAGATATGGAGCATATCTTTATATGTTTGTCTGCTATCTGTATATCTTCTTTAGTAACGTCATTTAAGATCTTGAACCCTTTTTACATTAAATTGTTTTATTATTTGTGGAGTTTTAAGAGCTCTTTGCATATTCTGGACAACAGTCCTTTATCAATTATCTTTTGAAAATATTTTTTTTCCAGTGTGTGACTTTTAAAAATTCTCTTAGAACTGTCCTTTGTAGAGCAGAAGTTTGTAATTTAATGAAGTCCAGCTTACTAGTTTTTTTTTCATTGACCATGCATTTGATGTTATAACTAAAAGCCATCACTAAATCCAATGTCACTTAGATTTTCTCATGTTATCTTCTAGGAGTTTTATAGTTTGGCATTACATTTAGGCCTGCAATCCATTTTGAGTTAATTTTTGTAAAGGATGGGATAGCTACATCTAGATTTATATTTAGATTCCCCTTTTATCAATGTGTATGTCCAATTGTTCCAGCACCACTTGTAGAAAACTCATCTTCATTTTAAAATGTATTTATCCTGTGTTTCTCATGGCAAGAAATAGCCTCATATCTACCAAGAAAGAAACTCAGAAGTTATTTATTTTATTTTATTATCATTTTTTGGCTAGAACTGGGGTACAGGCCAGAGGTAGTGAGAGGATTCACTAGAGACAGAGTGGAGAGCAGAACAGGTAGATCCACTGAAACACACTACTGAGGGTAGCAACAGGCGAGACAGCAGAGGTCTGCTGTGCCATGTGTGGGTTAGCTCCCTGTCCAGGGATCAAACTCAGGCCATAGCAGTGATAGCGCTGAGACTTTGACCCTGGGCCACCACGGCAGCCCAAGAGTTATCTTTGATGATCTTCTTACTTTTAAATTCTACTTCATAAATACTCTGAAGCCATTATATTATTCTCATTACAACTCTACTATTTCAGGACCCTGAATATCTGTCATCTGGATCCTGTGATAAACTCCTGTCTGGCCAGGTCCCACTGCCCTCTCAGTTCATCTTGCCTAGTCCCACCAGAATCTTTCTGAAAAACAAATTGTACCATCTTGCTTCTGCTTAAACTCTCCAGAAGTCTTCCATTTCTATAAGATAAAATCCAAATTCCTTTTCCTGGGTAAAAGTTTTATTCTGATGGAGCCAGCCACCATGAATCACTTCTCTCCGTTCACAGTCAGACCTTGTGAGATGACCCCCTGAGATTATAGTAAGATGCCCCAATCTCCTTACTCCAAGACTTTGGTTTACTGCCTCTCCCTGTTCTCAGATGCTCTGGTCAGCCACTTCTAAGTACTCACAAGGTTCTTGATGTGGCTGGAGGTCAAAAGTCCAATAAGTTCTCAGTGGTTTGAAATGAAAGTGGCTGCAGACTCTAGGGTAGAATGCATTTCCTTGCCTTTTCCAACTTCTCTTTAAATTGAATTAGCTGCCATTCTCTGTCCTGCATTGCCTTATGTTTCCCTTCATTATTGTGATGATCTCTATTAAAAACAATAATAACATCTCTTAAGTCTTTGGTATTGGCCTTAGTGTGATATATTCCATACTGAAATGAAGAAAAGTAATGTAACAGACACCCATGTACTCCAGACTGAGATGAACTGCATGTTAGTAATTTGCCATATTTATTTCAGATTTCTTTTTCTCCTATGAAATAAAAGGTTATGGCATAATAAAGCACCACCCCTCTGAAAGCTTTCTTCACTTCCCTCCCTCAAGGTCAACACTAAACTGAAATTGTTGAGAAAATTCTTTTGACTCCTGTCTCCCTCACTAAGCAGCTGGTGCCCTAAGGGCAGGCGGGAGCTGTGGGTGGTTTGGGTCTTGGTGGCATCTCTGTCGTAGCACAGAGAGCGTCAATGGAGGCTCAGTGAACAACCGGCAGGATGAAGCTGCCTGGAACTTGTCACCTTCCCAAGCTCTTTCCAGCTTATTGAGACAGCTCTGCCTGCTGTTCTTACTTGAATGAAAACTTACTCTTTTTTCTTTTTTTCAGTTTTGCAGAGGTTCTTTCATTTTCCTAAATGCCTTAATAAATCAGTATACTATACACAAAGCAATTAACTCGGTGTCAAGCAAACATCTTAAACCACATTCTCAGGGTTTGTGGATCATTCCCATTAGAAGCATCTAGGAACTCATATATATTTTTTAAAGATTTATTTCTATCTATACATAGAAGAAATGGGGTGTAGGCCAGAGGTGTGGAGGATGAGAAGATTCACCAGAGACAGAGAGGGGAGCAGAGCAGGTGGACCTACTGAAATACACTGCTGAGGGGAGCAGAGGGTGAGACAGGAGAGGTCTGTGGCGCCACATATGAATTAGCTCCCTAGCCAGGGATCGAACTCAAGCGGTAGAGGAGATAGTGGTGAGACTTAACCCCTAGACCACTAGGGAGGCCATGGAGCCCAGTTATTTTATGTCTTCAACCCGTACTGACTCTACCACTGAGCTAAAGCCAGCGAATAAGGGCAGCGTTACTCCTCTAGGGCTTGAGCACACTGAGGCAATAGGTTGCTCGTTCTTGTTGAGGGACAAAAAGAGTCAAAGCACAAAGCATGAATTTTGGAATCAAACATACAGGGCATGTGCCTGTAGCAATTATTTAATGTCTCTGAATGTTTAATATCCATTTTTTTTTTGGTGGAAGCAAGGCTATTAATACACATTCAGCAGGGGGTTTGTGAGGTTTAAATAAAATAACAAATGAGAATATTCCCTTTATGGTGGAATGGTGCTCAAAAAATGTTACCATGTCCATAAAAATATTTACTTTTTCTTCTTATTTTTCTTTCTAGATTTCCCCCTTCATGGGCTTTTTATTTTCTTTCCCCATTTCCAGCCTCATTAGCACCATGGTTTCTTCTCCCTTTCCATTTCCCAAGCCTGAGAGGGAGCTCCACTATTCACTGTCTGTCCATGGCCTAAGTGCCTTCAAGGTAGAGCTCCAGCTTATCTTGAATACTCAGTTCTCTTGTCCTCTTTTCCTAACTCAATCAAGGTCATAGCTCATTTAGCATCTGTGAAAACTCTGGCTAGTGTGACACTGATATTAGAGTGGCCTTTCCCATTCTATTTGTAAGTTTCTTGAAGGACAGGAATGTGTCTTCCAGTTCTCTATTATTTTTCACGAGTCAGATTGCCTGAGTTGAAATCCTTGTGCTAGCATATGCTAACTCTGCCCTTGATCAAGTAACGTAACTTTTCTAGGCCTCAGTATCCTTAACTGTAAATTGGGAGTCGTAAAAATATGTATTTATATTTCTAAGAATTATTAAGATATGACTATAAAATATCTTTTATTGTGTTTTCAAGTGCTCAGTAAGGGGCTTCCCTGGTCTCACAAGGGGTTAAGCACTTTGAAGCTGTGTACAGCCACTGCAGCATGAGTTCAATCCTGGTCAGGGAGGTGACCCACGCGGTACAGCAGACCTCTCCTGTCTCCTGTCTCGCCTGATGCTCCCCTCAGCAGTATATTTCAGTCAATCTTCTTGTTCCATTCCCCACTCTGTCTCTGGTGGATCTTCTCACCACCCCCACACCTTTGACCTATACCCCAGTAAGTAAATAAATCTTTTTTTAAAGATTTATTTATTTATGCATATAAGAACTGGGGTACAGGCCAGAGGTGTGGGGGGAAGGAGGGTGAAAGGATTCACTAGAGACAGTGGGTAGCAGAACAGGTGATCTACTGAAACACCCTGCTGAGGGGAGATTTAGGCAAGACAGGAGAGGTCTGCTGTGCTGTATGGGTCACCTCCCTGGCTGGGGATTGAACTTGTGCTGCAGTGGCTGGTGATAGCTTTATATTGCTGAAACTTAACCCTTTGCACCACTAGGGAGACCCTGGATAAATAAATATTTTTTTTAAAAAGTGCTCAATAAATTCTGATTGTCATGATTAATATTCATTAAAGATGAATTGTTATATGGCTTATTAATGTTAATGCTATTATATTACTTTACTGCTGAAACAAATGATCACAAATCTGGCTTAAAACAATACATGCTTATTATCTCACAATTTTGGAGGTCAGAGATCCATATTGGGTCTCACTGGGATATAATTAAAGTATTCGACTGTGGTCTTCTGGAACCTCTGGGACTCCTTGCTTTTTTCAGCTTTAGAATTTGCCCACATTCCGTGGCTTGTGGCCCTGCATGACTAGAAGTTTGCTTCTGTGGTTCTTTCTCTCTAACTCTTCGACCTCCCTCTTACACTTATTAGGACTCCTGCGTATTATCTTGGACCCACCCAGACAATCCAAAACAATCTCCCTACCAATATTCTTAACTTCATCACATCTGCAAGGTCTCTTTGGCTTGTAAGATACTATACTCAAAGGTTCTGGGAATTAGGATGTAGATATCTTTGGGAAGTGACCATTTATTTTGCCTACCACACAAATGTAATAAAACACATTCATTCAACAAATATTTACTTATGATCTACTCAATGTCAGGTCTTGTTTTAGTCCCTGGATTGCAAACACTGGTAGAAACAACATCTAGCCCATATATGGCTTAAATCTAGTGAAGAAACTTGGTGACTGTGAATCTGTTTCCTAATGATATTTCCCTAATGGTGGAGGGAAAATGAGAATATCTTATGTTTAATAGCAACTTAAACTTACATGCCATTTTGATAGATGGAGAAGCAGCAAATAGATTCAGCAGAGTACGTGCTAGGCTGTGCATATGCCAGACTTGGGTGTGTGAATCCACATCAATTAAGTTATGGTATTCTTGAAATTGTTCTCCCAGTGAAAAACCAACAAAAATCAGACGAACACTTTTCAAGAGAGAAAGAGAATGTAAAAGACAATAATGCCTTTTATTTTCTATATAGCACTAAGGTTGTATATGTGCCTTGCAAGAATTAGGGAGGAAAATTTGTTTTGGGTGTCACCCAACAAGAGTAAGCTTCTTTCATTTACCATCTCACTCATTCAAATAAATGCACCGATTTGGTTTTGATTTTGTTTTCACATCCAATCTTTCAATTACTGATTGCCAGCATGATCAGGGGCATCACCACATCCTACTCACAGGAATTCAGAATGGAAGAATGAGCTCAGAAATGGGAAGGAAATGCCAGAATCCTTACAGAGGTGAGCCTGGGTTGGCAAGGTGAAATTTAGGAAAAGAAAACAAACCAAATATTTGTTTCCATGTGTTGTAAGTCATATGTTTATTTTTGTTCTCTTTTCAGAAGTGAATAACAAAATCCCTTGCTAGATTCCATATTTCCTATCTTATAATTTTACCTTATTCTTTTGAACACAAATTTTTCCTCCAAACGTTTCTCTTCTGCAGACTTCCTCCTTGGTGACTGCCAGGAAGCGAACTGGTAACACCAGAAGGACAGGAGCTTGTGTTCCTTCTTTTCAAGGACTTGACATATTTTTCTCTTGGTTGGGATCTGAGCTTGTTTGTACTTTCTCTTCTTTAGATCTGAAAGGACCACAAATTACTGAAGTGGCCTTCTTAAAATGCAGGAAGTTCACTCTACTGCCTTTTGTTGATTCATTATTTAAAAAGGTGAGCCCTCTGTGAGTCACTTTTGTTTGCAGAAATTACATGGCTTATTTTTGTGAAGGTTGCACTTGACATTCTCTCATTCAACAAATATTTATTGGGTACCTACTGTGTGGATGGTGTGGATGGTGAAACAAGTGGGGGAGGAAAAGATCACCCACTGAGCTTCAGTCTGCAGGCACTATGACCTCTAATGTTTATTTAATTTGTTTAAAAGGATAAGTTATTACAGTGAGAGGCATTTAGTAGGGCAGGTAAGTTTTTTCTTCCATGCCAGTTCCAACTGCCCATCTATAACATTGTACTGGGAGGAAGAGTGAGGTTGAGCTTAAGCAAAATGAGAAACCAATATGATCAATAAATCATGTTAAGTGTGAGAAGGAAGAATGGTGACACATGTGCCATGTAAACTTTCATTCATTCACTAAATTTGTACTGAGTACCATGAAGGCACAGGTGGATATAAATGCAATACAAGGCAATATGTGACTGATGGCCATAGATGAGCACAAACACTGTACCAAATATTTATAGAGAAATGGTTCTAGAATGGTCAAGAGATCAAAGAACAGCTATTACAGGAACTGAGCTTTGTGTATCAGTCAAGGATTCATCACAGAAGAATCACTGTCAGTGTTAGTGAATAAAGGATTCATAACTGGAATGAAGCATGAAACAATTGTGAGAGGATCTGAAGAAGTAAGACCCAGAAAGGGGAGCTGGAAGATCAGGAATACAACAAGCTCTGCTGAAACTCTGGAACTGATAGATAAGTAGGAATTCACAAAGGGAATCTGGGGAGCCGGGTGTATCTAGCTGCGGGGAGGGACCCGCTAAGGGGAATCCACTAAGCAGGCCCATGGAAGGTTGTAGACTCTGGAGCTGGTGGTCAGATAGGTATTTGTGGTCATGAGGGCCAGCACTTGGGAAGAAGAACAGATCAGGGGAGAGCAAGACTAGCCTGCACCTGCAAGTACCTGTGCTCTTATTTCTTGGCATGTTTAATCAAGACTTTCACCTTCCAGAACTCTTGCAAATATACCTTTTACTCAACTCTCTTGTGCATCCACATAGGAAAAACATGATGCTGAGAAGTGTTGTTCTAGCTCAGCCAAATTGACACAGTTCAAAACAACACACCTCAAAAAGTGGGTCACATCTGCACAAGAGAAGGACTAGCATGCAGGGTAGGCTGTGAGCAAAGGTTTGGATGTGGGAATGAGTAAGTGAGTGTTCAGAAAACCACAGGTACATCAGTCTATGTGTGGTGAAGAGTTCATGCTGGAAGATAGTTGAGAAAACAAGGTTAGAGACAAAGGCTGGAATCATTAATGAGTAAATTAACTTATTCAACCATTATTTACTCATCAAAAATTATCCATTAGACAAATTATCTTCTAGGTGCTTAAAATGTGTCAATAAATGACAGAGCCAGATTTTGGGAGGATTTGAACACTAGCGTAAAATGATTGGGTCATTTTTAGTCCATCTCTTGAGAGATGGTATACAACAACCAGTCACTTGAATTTCTCTCCCTAATTCAACTCAATCCATACTTAATTCAATTCAATCAACACATATGTTTCTTTTTTTTTTTTAAAGATTTATTTATTTATGCATACAAGCACTGGGGTACAGGCCAGAGGTGTGGCGGGGGTGAGAGGATTCACCACAGAGAGCAGAACAGGCAGATCAATAGAAGTACACTGCTGAGGGGAGCAGCGGGCACAGCAGGACAGCTCTGCCGTGCCATGTGGGTCCCCTCCCTGGCCGGCAGCAGGGATCGAATTCGTGCTGCAGTGGCTGCAGTTTGCTTCATAGTGCATTGCTTAACCCACTGCGCCACCAGGGAGGCCCCAACACATATGTTTCTTTTCTGCAGATGCTCCTCTGGGCATTACCCTCACTGTTCTCTCAAAGTTGAGACAGGGTTGACGATAACGATCAGAGTAGAAATACTGAGTCTCCTCTACCCCTGGCAACTATCTAGAATGATTTGTGCTCACATAGTTATTGCCACAATATCCTTTTTCCAAAGCAAGGTACTTTTTTAGGGACTTAAGTGAACAAAATGACATGCAATTGAATTGCTCCAAACCTTCAAAATTTTGTTAAAATAAATGTTATTTCTGACTTCTGTACTTCACCAGAGTTGTATGTGAACTCTGCTAATAAAGGGTAGGATGGCTTCGCGTTGTGCCTCTTGGCTGGCTATAGGTGATCTAATTTGATCCTCACAAAAGACCTGAAAGGTATTATAATTGCCCCATTTTGTGGAAAAGATAAATAAGACAATGAGATTATGTTTCCAGGGTTATAAAACTAGCAAGAGACTGAGCAACAAATCAGCTCTTCTTAACCACTTTATGCTTATTAAATGAAGAGCCAACTACTCTATAGTTTGGAAACCAGTGACCCCTCCATGTCACTCAGGAAAAGTATTTTATAAGCCGGAAGGGTGTCTAAAAATATTGCTGATTGTCTTAATAATACAAGTCGAGGATATGACATCTGTAGAAGAAATTTGCAGAGAGCAAAGTGAGAGCTTCGCAATCATTAGGCTGAGCTCCAGTATTGGAAATTGGTATGTGAACACTGGCCCTAGATCTCAAGATACAGGCACTTGCATGTCAAACTCCTCCTTGTGATATTGGAGAACTCTGGAGTCTCAGCACCATCACACTGCCAGCATATCACTGCTGTGGCCTGAGTGTGATCTCCGGCCAGGGAGCTAACCCACACATGGCACAGCAGACCTCTGCTGTCTCGCCTGCTGCTACCCTCAGTAGTGTGTTTCAGTGGATCTGCCTGTTCTTCTCTCCACTCTGTCTCTGGTGAATCCTTTCATCTGCCCCCTGCCTTCCCTGCACCTCCGGCCTACACCTCATTTTTTCTATGCATAAATAAATAAATGAATCTTTAAAAAATAAAAGAGGGCCTTCCTGGTGGCACAATGGGTTGAGCAACGTGCTGTGAAGTAAACCACAGCCACTGCAACATGAGTTGGATCCCTGCCACTGGCCGGGAGGTGACCCACATGGCAGGGCAGACCTCTTCTGCCTCACCTGCTGCTCCCCTCAGCAGTATGTTTCAGTCAGTCTTCCTGTTCTGCTCCCCACTCTGTCTCTGGTAGATCCTCTCACCCCCCACACCTCTGGCCTGTACCCCAGTTCCTGTATGCATAAATAAATATTTTTAAAAATTAAAAAATAAAAGTGCTTTGAACATTGTAGGGTGGGTACTTTTTCTTCATAGCAAGCTCCTAAGCATATTACTGAACAATGTGGATATATTGCCATTTCAGCTAAACAAGCAATGTAATGAGAACCTCATTGCACAGTGTGGGGTGGAGGAGGGGAAAGGTAGAGGGATGAAGGAGGGAGGGATGTGGAGAGAGACAGGGAATGGCAAGTCTTTGCAGTTAGAAGAACTAAACTAAAACCAAGGACACCATCTGATCTTTGAAGGATTTGCCATGGTCAGCAGCATTTCTTCTTTTCATTTCTATTTTACTGCTTTTCCCTGCTCTCTATCCTTACTGAAGTGTTCCCATCAGTTTGTCAGTCTCTGTTTCCCTTAACACAGAGCCCATGTCCTTACCCTGCTGCAGCTAGTAACAGATTCTACATTGGAGGTTACATGTAACCCTCCTAAGAGCTTAGTGAGGTGGACAGGCTAGGACTACCCTCTCCACTGTACAGGAAAGGGAACAGATGTAGAGAGGTGAAGAGAATTGCCCAGTGAGTATGTTACAGGGCAGGGAGAGGAGCACCCTAGAACCTTTAAACCTGCTTTTTTAAAAATGGGTTTTGCCATCCGCTGCATCAAGACAAACATATAAGGCCTTTAGTGGAAAGGAATTTTAATACAATTAGGGAATAATACAGAAAGGACAAAGAATATAGTTAATAACGTAAGCATTTAAAGTTACCCATCTCCTTGAGGGTAAAAGTTTAGCTAAATAGGATTGGCCCAAAGCACAGCCCAAAAGCCTGCCACAAGTCCAAAGGACCTTTCAGTGGTGACCCATAGAAAAGGGTCAGGAAGAGTCAGACAAATCTGGGAGAAAAAGAGCAAAATTAAAATTAAGATGAAAGCTGCCATTATTAAGCTCCTCACGGTCTCTCACCCACATCTGTTCCAATCAGTCCAAGACCAAGAAGCAAGCGCAGTTTCTTCACATGTCCCCCTGCTCCACATGCCTCCTCCAAGCCTCCTTGCTGCTCTTTATCCTGCGTCCTTCTTCCTCTCTTCCTTCTGTGTGTTTTTCTCTTCTTTCTCCAACATCTTTTTATTTTTGCTTAGCTACACCCACTTAGGGCAGAACCGGGATTTTGGAACGTTCCCCTTTTTGGGGGACCACCCTGTTACAAGTTCACAGCAAAATGAAAACTAATCCCTGCTTTTTTCTGCTCTGCCATATAAGCAATGTTTAGCCTGGGAAGGAGTGCACCACAGTGAAACGGATGTCAGATTTTTAAATTTTTAATCAGATTTTCACATGCTGACATCCTGTTTTCTTTTGAACCCATTTTAAATTAACTTTTGGATGGGGACAACATGAGGTGGTGTTGTGGGGGGAGGGGTGTTGGGAAGTGACAGGAATCCAAAGCACACAGGCCTCTGCCCAGTGGGCTGCCTGCTTCACAGCACAGACTATTCAAACCCAATGTGACAAATGGGCAGAATCTCATAAGTATTCCAGCTCTTCACTTCCCTAGTTTGATTACATTGTACCGGATGGCATTTGGAACTTGGTTCAGGGTGCATATAGCTGAATTATGCAATTTGCCGATATGCAATTAACTGGAGTAGCAACACATTCAATCTAATGGGGGCCAGACAGAGACTGCATAATTCTTGGGAGCACAAGCTGATTATGCAGTTAAGTGATATGCACTTAAGAGAAGTGCACCGCATCTATCTGATCCCATTTCTTCAATAGATTCTCATGGCACTTTACTCCAGCCTTTCGACTTTTATGGTCAAACGTTCTAACCTGTATCCACTTGAAATGAGAATGTACAGTTCGTATGTAGATTTGGGGTTCATTTCTTTTTAAAAAACAACCTTTTAAAAATCTTAACTCTAGATGCAGAAATGGGTAGGCAAAGGAGAAAGGAAAGAGGTGAGTCTGGGGCTCAATAGATTTAGCTCATAGGAACAAAACCTGAATTATATAATTTAGGATACTTCATTTTTTGTTTCTTTCTTTTTTCTTTTTTTTTGCTTGGTTAGGAAGCTGTGTTTCAAATGCAAACGTGAGATGCATGAAAAGATTCCTTTTTAAAAGCAAAGGTCTTTGCAGTCAGTATTTTTTTTAACTTGAAAATGGATATTGTAGAAAGGGGGCCCTTTTACGAGAAACTCCAATTATATGACAGTTCATTGACTATAGCCAGTTTTAAGTTACTGTGATGATGATGGATCGTTAATTTAATTTGGCAGGTTTTACTGGTTTACTGTATGCTTGCTGCATGCCCTGGATTGACCTAAATCCTTTAGGGGACCCCAAGAAGTATAAAATATGTCTGGCTGTCCTCAGCCTCTGTGAGAGGTCATGACCCATGTATGCAAAATAATTGAGGAACAATAAAATGCATCATATGATTAGACGTTAGGAATGGTTGTTACAGAAAGTAAATCTATCTGTGCAAGGAGAAAAGGAACTGGGCTGGAGTTTTTCATCACTAGAGGGAGACAGAGGGAGAAGCAAGGGTCAACACTTTACAAACTATCAGGCCAGCAGACAGCTCTGTAAAGGTATTGTTACCCTTAATTTACAGATGAAGAAACTGAGGTTCTGGATGTTAAGGAATTGACCTATGATTCACAGATAGTGGGAAAAAAGAGACAGAATTTAGAATGAGGTTTGTCCCCAAACTTGCACCTCTAGGTGTTCAAGCAGAAAGTTGTGGCCGACAGATTGTGAAGGATTTAGACATCTGCTGGAGAACTAACTTCATGGCCATCATACACGCTCTCAAACCCAGGTCCTGTGATCTGGAAGAATTTTAAGGAAAATATGCGATTGCAGTCTGAGTTGGGAGGGAACACCTTTCCCCTGAATGGAAGAACTGCAGGTTTTTCTGAGTTGAAATAAATTTCTTCAAGCTCAGCAAAATCAAAAGTGGTGATTGGGCAGAGAACAGAGTAACCTGGCATTGAGGGCTGTTGTGATGGGCAAAGGGGAGAGAATGACAGAGATTAATGGTCACACTATCATCAAATCCCCTTTCCCTAAAGGAGAAGTTGCTCAAGGCAATATAGGAGACCAGGTAGGTGTGTCATGGCCTGCAGGGACCAAATTGGTTCCTGTCTTTCAGGCATATAACAAAAGCACTGCCCAGATTTCTGCAACTCAATAACTTACTTTTCATCTGTACTAGTTTTCTACTGCTGTGTAACAAATTCTCATAAACTCAGTAGCTTGAAACGACACTGGTTTGTTAGCTCATGATTTAGCTGGTTCTTGCTCAGGGTCTCACAAGATGGCAACCAAGACGTTATCCAGAGCTGCATTCTCCTCTGGAGGCTGGATGAGGGACGAATTCTAATTCATTCAGGTTGTTGGCAGAATTCAGCTCCTGGCAGCTGTAGCACTTGTGGCAGCCTATTCTGTGTTAATTTGCTTCTTTTGGAGAGCACTTTGTAGTGGGCAAATGTTTTTCCATCTCAAAATTAACCAAAAACATGCTCCTCCTATTCTCAGCTAAGGGTCCTTCCCCATGCAAACAGTTGTCCAAACCAAAGTCCTGAAAGTCCTTCTTGATTCCTCACTTCATGACCAAGTCCTTTGAGCTACACTTCCAAAATAAATCCTAAATTCAAGAACTAGTTTCCATTTCCCAGGCATCACCATTGTCTAGCACCATCTCTCATGCAGCCTACTGTGACGACCTTCTCCCTGCTCTTCCTGCTTTTCTTCTAGTCCTCCCAGATCCATTCTCCACTGAGCAACTCTAAAAGATGAACACAGACCACATCACTTCCTGACTCCAAATCATCCCACGACTTGCCATAACTACAATAAAATTCAAATTCCAACTCCTCCATAACCTGGTGCCTGGTTAACTTGCTGATTTTATCTCCTACCACTTTTCCTCTTTGTTATCAAGTTTTAGATATACTGGTTTCCCTCTCTTCCTCAATGTGCCTTTACCTGTTTCCTTCAGAGTTTTTGTGATTATTTTTCTCTCCACCTGTCTCTAGACCTACATGTGGCTGACAACTTTTTATTATTCAGGTCCTCATCCAATGTCATTACTTTACAAAAAATATTCCTGACCATCTTCTGCAAAGTAACAACTACCTCTCTATCTAAAATCACCCTTCATTCTATTGCTTAATTTCCCTTTTCTCATAGCCCTTATTACTGTCCAAAATAGCTTCCTTATTTCTCCATTTCTTCCTTTGATGGTCAATTTTATGTGTCAATTTGATGGGGACATGGGGTACCAGGTTATTTTTTCTGCATGTACCTGTAAAGGTGTTCTGGATGAGACTAGCATTTGAATTAAGGCGATTCATTAAAGCAGATTGCCCTGTCCAGCGTGGTTGTCTAGGGCCTGCCTAGAACAAAAAGGCAGAGAAGGAAGAAATTAGCTCTCGGCCTAAGTCTTCTTTCCTTAACTGAAAACTGTCCATTGACCCTCCAGTTCTTAGAACAGAATCCTGGTTTTACAGTGTCCAGCATGCAGAGAGCAGATCAAGAGACTTAGCCCATAATTTCATGAGCCAGTTTCTTATAATAAATATTACTGTCCCTATAATACATAGCCTACTGATTCTGTTCTCTCGAGCACTCTAATTTCCTCCCTCCCTCCCTCCCTCCCTCCCTCCCTTCCTTCTTTCCTTCCTTCCTTTCCTCCCTCTTTCTCCCTCGCTCCCTCCCCTTCCCTCCTTTCTTCCCTCCCTCCCTCCTTCCCTTTCTCCCTCCCTCCCTCCTTCCTAATACCTTCTTCTTTCCTCCCTCTCTTCATTTCTTTCTCTTACTCTCCTTTCTTATATATATATATATATATATATATGTACACACATATCTTTTTTAAACAGCATTATTGCCTCCTTTCCTTCTAGAACATAAACTTCATGAAGGAGTTCAAGACTGTGCCTGGTACATAATAGATGTTCAATAAGAATTTTTAGAATATATTTGGAATATGTAAAAAGGGCAAAAAAGGGTCACTAATTCTCATTGTAATCAGAACTATTAGGTCACTAGCCTAAAAGCGAAACCATTGTCCAGTGTATACCTATGCGGTCTCCAAATGCCAGAATGATGTTTTTACATTTTTTTGCCTCAACACAGTCTCTGGTCTACAGTCCCTGAGACTGGGATAGAGTAGTGGTTAGTGAGTTAGTCTTAACTCTGCCATTTACCCTAAGTAGGATATTTAACTTTTTTTTTTAAAAAGATTTATTTATTTATACATACAAGAACTGGGGTATAGGTCAGAGTCCAGGGCAGTGAGAGGATTCACCAGAGATAGAGAAGGGAGCAGAAGAGGCAGACTGACTGAAACACACTGCTGAGGACAGCAGTAGGTGAGGCAGGAGAGGTCTGCTATGCCTTGTGGGTCCCCTCCCTGGCTGGCGGCAGGCATTGAACTTGTGCTGCAGTGGCTGCGGTTTGCTTTACAGTGCGTTGCTTGCCCCACTGCGCCACCAGACAGGCCCCGGATATTTAACTTTTTAAGGTGCAACTTCCAGGTATGTAAAGTGGGAATAAAATAGTACATATTTTATTGGGTATGAAGATCCGTTCATTGTGGGCAAAGCTCTTAGTTCAGTGCTCCACACATATTGAGGGCAATAGACTTTTATTTACTCCTTTCACTTATGCCTTATTTTTCTCTTCGTAGCATTCCATTAATTTTTTTTTTAGTTTTCAAAAAAAATCATTAAATTTTTTTATAACTTTCAAAGTGTTTCAGTGAGCATACATAGTAGTCATAGTATTTATTTTCAGTTTCTCTAATCCCAAGCAAAGCTTCTTGACCTCAAATTCAAATGTGAGTGGCATTCATTCATTCATTCATTCATTCAGCAGCAGAGAATGGGCTCCCTCTCTCCTGTCTAGCATTTTGTGAACTTCATGATCGAAAGAACTATGGTCCTAGTGAAGGGAAGAGGCTGCTAAGATTCAAGTTTTGCCTTCAGTTGTGAGCAGAAGGTTTTCAGGTCTTCGGCCATCTTCAGGGAGTTAAACTCTTTGCAGGACTTTCAGAATCCTTGTTGCACTTATTTGGAAATGGAGAGAATGCCCCATCTCTTCCTTAATCCTCTTTCCTATTTTCTTTCTCTTTTGTTTCTTCAGTCATTGCCACGTTCCTCTTCAGCTCCAAACCCCTCCATGTCAAATGATACCTCTAAAAAAATCCTTCTCCTTTTGACTCTCCTTTACTAAGTCTTCTACCAGAAAGGCAGCAATGTGGAGCTTCTGCAGTCACTGCAGCATGAGTTCGATCCCTGGCTGGGGAGGTGACCCACATGGTGCAGCAGACTTCTCCTGCCTTGCCAACTGCTCTCCTCAGCACTGTATTTCAGTTGATCTGCCTGTTCTGCTCCCCACTCTGTCTCTAGTGAATCCTCTTACTCCCTACACCTCTGGCCTATACCCCAGCTCTTGTATGCATAAATAAATAAAATCTTTTAAAAATAAAATAATAGTTTTAGCTCCATGCTCCAACCAAATGGACAGATTTGAATTTGTTTGAATAAATTAATATTTGCCCCAGTTTTATTTATAATAACCAAAGTTTAGAAACAACTAAAATGGCCTTCAATAAGGAATGGACAAATGTTAGTTATACCTGGCCATACCATGGAATACTACTCAGCAGTAAAAAAGAATGAATTATGAACATGCACAGCATCATGGGTAAATCGCAAAAGCATTACACTGAGTGAAAGAAGACACATATAAAAAGGTTATACTATATCATTCTATTTATATTAGGCAAGATAAATATAATCTATAGTAATAGAGGGCAGATCTGGGGTTGCGGTAGGAATATAGATTAACTAGCACAAATGCTTTTAAATGATGGCACATTGTCCAAACTTGATTATGGTGGGGGTTACATGGGTGCATTATTTTATCAAAACTCATGGATATGTATAGTTAAAAACGAATGCATTTTGTTCTGTGTAACCACTAACCTCAATAAAGTTGATTTAGACAAATAAGAAGCAAGAGAAACTGACACTTTGGATAACTCACACTTGACAGTACCTGGTAAGGGTGATTTTTCCTTTAATACCCATCATCTAAGGAAACAAAAAAAAATTCCTTTGTTGTACAGATATTCTAGTAAGAGGCATTAACCACTCCTTGGAGTGAGGAGGAGTTTGGGGTGTAGTGTTATGCTTTCATGGTTTGGGAAGGAGAACATCTGTTGTCTCCCATCAGCTTTGTTCCTTTGTTCCCAGAGGGTGTGGGGTGTGTTATATTACTTTATAAAGCCTTCTCAAGTTCTGCCCATCTTCTTTCACTCCCCCCTCACTTTCCCCCTTTCTTTTTCTTCTTTTCTTTGTATTTCTCTGCCTGCCAAGTTCTGTGAGGTTCTGAATCACAGAAAAACAGATCACCTCACATTAATCTGAAAAGCCAGGTTCAAACAGGAAAAGCAAGCAGGACATTTTCAGGCAATTGTCTTGAGAAAATCCAAGACCAAGTTCTACTTTCTACCTTGTTTTCATAATAATCTGGGCTTCTTTGCCTGGATAATTAAGTCTAATTCTTCATCACTCTCCTTAGCTGGGCTAGAGGAGAAAACATGGTGAGTTCCTGGGTGTCTGGAATTTGTAGATCAGAAAAAAATGTTTACAAAATATATACATACTTTGGAATCGGTTGTAGTCAACAAAATTTTTAAAATAAATAAAAAACCCATTCCAAAAGACTCAGAGATGGCCATGTTTATTCTTTGGTTCATTGTTTTTATTTATCTTTCTTGTTTATTTTCCATATGTTTTAAGTATACCATACTATATATTCTGTTCTACAACTTACTTTCTGCAGTTTCTAATAAGCTTAGAAAGCATTCATGTCTGTACATTAATTAAGTGGCGCCATATCAAATTGCTATTTTGGTAGAACAAATAGGGAAGAGCTGGCAGTTTCATATAGTTAACGTAAGACATCTACTCTGATGTTTTAGTAGTTCTATAGTACTGCATTTTATGGTTGCATCAATTTCCCTATTGATGTACATTTATATAGTTTTCATTTTACTTTGTTAAAACAAGTAACTTTAACCAATATATGTATATATTAATACATACACACATCTTTGTGTATATATCTGTACATGTGTGTATGTCTTTACATTTATATGTATATGTGCACACACATATGCATGTGTATCTGTGTGTATTTGTGTGAGAATAACACATACTTCTCATTATTTCTGTGGAATAGGTTGAATAGATTCCTAAACATGTAACCCTGGACCAAGGGCTTCACACATTCCACATTTTGATAATTATTGCCAAAATGCCCTCTATAATGATTTTAACAATTCACAACTCAGAATGTCTTTTTCCTCCAACACTCTCAAAATGTGATGGGTGAACTGGTTTTTCAAACATTTTGAAATTATTTATTTTATTGACTAATGATGTAAGAAAGACCTACTATGTACCCAACTGTGCTGGGCCTGAGAAGGAAAAATATAAAATATTAATATGATTGCTGCCTTCACAGTGTATGTATTCTGACTGGAAAAATAAGATTAATATGTGTGCTTCTTCACACACACACACACACACGCACAGTGGCAGTGATTTCTTTGTCACAATTACAAATTGTCTCTAGCAGAATTAAATGAAAACACACCAGCTGCCCACACTGAGAATTCACTAGAGTCCAGACAATTGTCATTCTAGTTCCTCCACTTGCTACCAGCGTGCCTGCCCCTGTGTTTCTCTATTTGTAAAATGGAGATAATAATAGCAGTGTCTGCATCAGGTGTTTGTGAAGAGTGAATGTCCATGCCAAGCACAGTGCCAGCCTTAACAAGGATGCCACAAGCATTAGCTAATGCCATTTGCTTTCATTTCAGGAGTGTCTGCTGACTTCACATGCCCATCATTTATTTGGTTAAGTACCAAATAAAGATTATTTCTTATGTGCTGTGTCCAGCTCTGAAGAGACAAGGACTATTACTTCTCTTTCTGAGCATTATACTTCTTATTAATACAACCTGGTTGCTAAGGTTTCTGCTCTAAACTTATTTCATTCTAACTTTAAACACTGCCTGTGCCCTCACATAGGGGGATTGCGCATAGCTGTTGTACAACATCCTGATTCTTGATTGAAGAAAGACAATTGCAACTACCACTGGTGTGTTTTAGAAGGAAGATAGTAAGGAGCAACACTGTAGATATTTTTAACCAAAGTAGAATGGTGCAAAGTTAAGCCATACAGATGTTCACCCATAACAGACAAATCTCCCGCATTTATTATTAATGTTTCAGAAAACACTGTTTTCTTCCAGGTATGTAAATTTTGTGTTCACTGTAGTAGCATAAGCAGGTGGGTGGAAAAGTGCCTGGCTCATTATACATGACCATGAAAGTACTGTAGTCCAAAAACATACAGCTTCCTATTCCAGTACATTTATTAAATCTGTTCCAATTAATTGCCTGTTCGATGCTCAGGTGGCTGCAGCAATTGCTGCTCAATGGAACTGCGAGAAAAGATCAGAGAAATGCAAACAATTGACAATCTAACAAGAGGGCATTGTCCTTACTGGAAATTCATCAGGACAGAGGGTTTTGGTGCATTTATATAGCCTTTGTAAAGAGGTATCTCCATTGGATGCTAAGGATACCCTGATAATGTGGACAGGTCTGAATTGACAGGTAGCAGCAAGGAAATGCTGAAGTGTTTCTTAAAGGCAGAGCTAAAACCATTCCAGCACACTCAGAGCTAAGGCTAGTGGGAGTCCATTTGCAATCAGGGCCCCCCTGGTGGTGCAGCAGGTTAAGCAACGCACTATGGCACTATGAAGCAAACCGCAGCATGAGTTTGATCCCTGCCACCAGTCAGGGAGGGGACCCACATTGCGTAGCTGACCTCTCCTGCCTCGCCTGCTGCTCTCCTCAGCAGTGTGTTTTAGTCAGTCTTCCTGTTCTGCTCCCCACTCTGTCTCTGGTGAATCCTCTCACCACCCTGGACTCTGATCTGTACCCCAGCTCTTGTATGTATAAATAACTAAATCTTTTTTTAAAAAAGTATTTGCAATCAGTAAGAGATTCATAGGCTATCTGTTTTCTAATAGGGGGTCTTGGTCAATTTTTGGTCATTTGCTTCCTTTGAACATTCTAGTCCCTTTGCCCAGGAAAAAAATAGCCCTACATATGTACCACTAGGCTTCTGCATATAGTCCCTAGGCCTTCATAATGCCCCAGTCATTTCATTGGTTCTGAACTAAGGAATTCCTCCTTTGTGTTTCCTTTTCTACTTTCTTCACCACTCATTTCTAACAGTGACACTGGTAGTTCTTCCATCTCAGTATGAAAGTCTACTGATCTCTCCTGCACCCAAAGGTTGTACCCTTCCTCAAACCTAGTTCTTGCTCACACCCTTTTGAGTTATTTATACTCTGAATTCCTAGGACACTTAGAGTTGATAAGACTCAAAGTAGTAACCCAATCACCTCTAGGATGCCCTGGGCCTATCATTAACATAGTATTTATGTATTCATTCATTCAACACGTGATGAATGCTTACTGTGTACCAAACACAATTCTCAGGCAATGATTGTAATTTATTAAAATCAGGATCATACATACAACTCGCCAGTTTCATACTAGGCTGTATGTCCTCAGAGGCAAGGACCTGATCTCCCACCTTATAACATCTTTTCTTGCCTTCCTTCTACTCCTCCATTTTGATGCTGTTTAAATACCCCCCTCTTTGCAGAACTGGGCACAGCAATCCTCTCCAAGACTCTCTGGAACCCAGTGCTTACCATGAGAACTTGTGCCACATAATTTTGAAATCATCTGCTCCCACGTTTGTCTCTTCCCTCTGTATTCTCCTCTAACTCAGTACTGGTATTCTCTAGTACTGGATACTCTCCTATAGTCAGTCCTTATTGACTATAGGAAACAGTAAGGGTTAATAAGTATTTGTTGATTATCAAACTTTCTTTGACTTCCAAGCTTTCCAAAATACTTTCTGCTGAAATGTTTTTTTCTCCACCCCTATTGTTTGCAAATCCCTATCAACTTAAACATTGCTTCCTCAAGGCAGTTTTTTTGGACTCCGAAATGAAGTTAGATCCTCTCACAAAATGCTCCCCAAATGACTCTGAAAGACCCCAGTCATTGTACTTCATTTATTTGATATTTATATTCATTGTTATAATATCAGTCTCATTAGGGAAGGGGCAATGACTGTCCTATTTACCTCCACATGGCAAGGGATTAGGGGTTAAGCACCACACTATAAAGCATCTGCAGTCACTGCAGCACAAGTTTGATGCCCAGCCAGGGAGCTGACCCACATGGCACAGCAATCTCTCCTGTCTCACCTGCTGCTCCCCTCAGCTGTGTGTTTCAGTCAATCTGCCTATTCTGCACCCCACTCTGTCTCTGGTGAATCCTCTCACACCCCATACCTCTGCCCTGTACCCCCAGTTTTTGTATACACAAATAAATAAATCTTTAAAAAAAACAAACAAGTGGTTCATGGACCAGCAACATCAACATTCCCTAGGAGGTGGAGACTCACATTTATATTCAATTCTGAAAAGCAGTGGCCTAGTAAAAGTTTATTCAATAAATACAAACTGAGTGAATAATCAAGTGTTAATAACCAAGTGTTAAAGTGAGCAAAATGGAGCCAATTCAGTTTTGGTGCTTCCTTTATCTGGCACAGGACCCACGTCAAAGTAGGTTCTTAGGATGTGTCTGAGGAACACATATTGTCTTGTATTGGTCTATATTCACTGCATAGTCTTTGATCATCTTATAAGCCAAATTTTGGGGGCCAATCTATTTTGGTCTTTTTTCTCTTATTTCCATAACTTCTAACTCTGCACTGAATGCATTGTAGGTACTCATTAAAGACTTGAAAATGACCTCATACATCAACATTAGGTAATTTTTTGTTCACCAGATTGGATTTAAGCTGTGTGTGTGTGTGTGTGTGTATGTGAAGTGAGCAGGGGGTTTTTATTTGTCAAACCCTGAGAGTTACAGTATGAAGCCTCATTTTGTCAGGAATATCTCTTGCAGTTCAATAACATGGGCAAGTCATAGGAATGGGAACATTGAGTTCTGGTTCTTTTTTTTTTTAAAGATTTATTTATTTATGCATACAAGCACTGGGGTACAGGGCAGAGGCGTGGGGGTGGGCGAGAGGATTCACCACAGAGAGCAGGGAGCAGAACAGGCAGATCAACGGAAGTACACTGCTGAGGGGAGCAGCGGGCACAGCAGGAGAGGTCTGCTGCGCCATGTGGGTTCCCTCTCTGGCCGGCAGCAGGGATCGAACTTGTGCTGCAGTGACTGCGGTTTGTTTCACAGTGCGTTGCTTAACCCACTGCGCCACCAGGGAGGCCCCTGAGTTCTGGTTCTTAATGTTTTCTCAGGACACTGTTTGGTTTGAAGAGGCCTAATTATGCCACTTAAACAAGCAAAAACAGTGAAACAGATCCTTCTGAGTAGTATGTTTTAGTAAATTGCCTCTTCCAGATTTTCTCAAGGAAATAACATTTGATTTTTGGCATTTGGTCTTAGTATTAGGACAACTTACAGACTGTGGGCAATGGCTTTGTGAAAATAGGCATATTGATGCATAAGGCTAGGTTTTCTCTTTTCATTTTTACTAGGTGAAAATAAAATTTGGATTTAAATGCATTGAGTTGATACTTTAGGAGAAGGCTGCCCTCAGTTAAATTCAGCATGTACTTCTCAAGCATCTCCCCAGCCTGGAGCTGTAGGCTGAATGAGCACAAGTCCAGAGAGAAGACTGTACCCTGATTTTTCTAAGTCAACTTATTATTAGAATGTTAAAATCTAAGAAATTGTGAAAAGAATTAATGTTCCCTTAAGCAGTGGGATTTTAGAAGAAAATGGAATATTGGAATCACGGAAACTTTAACCTTTTAAATAAAAGATCACAAACTTTCCAAACTAGCTTAAAGTTTATCTTGTGCTAGAGTCACATAGAATCACAGGGATGGCATCAGAAGTCATCAAAATCTCTGATTTTTCCCTTGAACACTTTGTGAGAATTTCCAGCATCTCATTTCCTTTTAGACAGTCCTGGAAATTTCTAAGCAGGTTCTTACATGTATTTCTCCTACTGGTCCTTGCTGACTGGTAGAAACCACCATATTTTTTGTTTTTTTCTTCTTCTCTAGCTTCTTGCAATGAATCTTCTTTCATGGTAAAATTCGGTGCCCTCAGTCATCATCAAAAACATTTGAGGTGTAGGATCACCAAAGGCCCTTCCTGGCTGCTGGTTCCAGCCAAGGCCTTGTCTCTGCCACAGTGGCCACCATGGCTACCACCTAGTACTGCCATCCACGCTGACTACAGAGATGTCACCTTCCCTCTCTCTTCTTGCCTAGAGTCAGCAGTCCTAAAGCAAAACCAGAGCACATATCTGCATCCGGTTAGTGCTCTACTCAGGAGTCAAGTAAACCAGAAATTTCTGAGTTACAGCCTTTCTATCCCCTCTTACTATTTCATATCTTCTGCTTGCTAAATCATCAGGCAGAAGAGGGTGAAATAAGCTCCATATTTGCTTCTGACATCCCAGACCATGTCCTATTTTTTTTTTTTTCTCATTTACCACTCTCCTAAGGAGGAACCAATTTAACTGCAAAGAGATTTAGGGGAATCTACTGGTAGGTAGGTTTGCATAGACTTCCCACATCCCCTAAAATTAATGAAGAGAAAGAGTCCCTCTCCCCCTACAGTCGGTTTTATCTGCTAAGGAGAAGCAGATTTACTGAGGCTGTTTGTCCCAGATCTTCCTATTTTCAGTGAGACCTCAGTTGCCTTATTTTACTGCTTGCCTTAAAAAGATCTGGTCTGGTCAAGAGGTTAAAAATGACAACTGTGTACCCAGTAAACAACACAGTTAGGAGCAAAGGCTTTGGTAGCCAGATCCTGATGCAGTCACTTCCTCGCCATTCTAAGGCTGATCTCCTGCCTGTAAACTTTCCTCTTACCTGTGAAATGGAAAAAGTGGGAGCAATTAGCAGGGTATGTTTAGTTTAGATCCTGAATCACAATAATCACTCAGTAATTGGTCACTACAAATAACAAAAAGAGCTACATGCTTTTTTTTTTTTTCAAGGTGAGAGGTATGGCAATAATGTTACAACATGACTTATTTTTTATTTCCCCAACCCATTTCCATTCAGCTGCTAGGTCCATCTTCCCAGATATTTTGATTATATTAGTTTCTTATGTGAAAATGCCATGTGATTTCCCATTACTTACAAAGAAAGCCGGGAGTCCTTTCCTTTGCACTCAACGATCTTTGATCTGCTCCCAACAAAATATGATCTCTTTTTCCTCCACTACTCCTTTCACACCTCCTCCATGCCCATTCTCCTTGTGCACCCACATCCGGTGCATTGTTTCTTCTCTTTTCTGGAATCCAGATTTTATCTCTTCTTTGGGCCTGACTCAAGTGCCACCTCCTCCACCAAGCCATGCATGGAGTTTGGGCACTTACATCTTGTCATCACATGGATAGCCATGTATAATTTGTGCTTCAAACTACCCACACATTTCCTATGTCAGATGACTAGTGATAATATCCTTCTGATTCTGATTCATTTCATATTCCTAAACCAGGGTGGCTTCTTGGTACTTATATGCATATATAATTTATGTATCATGCTCCTTATTTACAGAGGTAATCTGTAAAGGACTCAAACACCCAGTCCTGGTTATGAAACACTGGACCAGCACAACCCCTTCTAAACCCAGGCTTTTAACATCAACATCGTTGACATTTTGGCAAGAATAACTGTTTATTGTGTTGGGAAGTCATGTGCACTGTAGAGAACTTAGCAGCATCCTGGTCTCTACTCATTAGATGCCAGGAGCACACCCCACCGCCAGTTGTGACAATCAAAACTGTTCTCAGGGGCCTCCCTAGTGGCACCAAGGGTTGAGCGCTGCATTGTGGGGCTTCCACAACCACTGCAGCCTGAGTTCGATCCCTGATCCCCGGCCAGACAGGGGACTCACATGGCTCAGCAGACCTCTCCTGCCTCTCCCGCTGCTCCCCTCAGCAGTGTATTTCAGTCTATCTTCCTCTTTTGCTCCCCACTGTCTCTGGTGAATCCTCTCACCTCCTGCGACTCTGGCCTGTACCCCAGCTCTTGTATGCATAAATAAATAAAATCTTTTTAAAAAATGTTCTCAGACATTGCTAAATGTTCCCCTGGAAGGGAAAATCACCCCTAGTTGAGAACTGCTACTCTAGACCAAGCTTGGAGATTTGAACAGGGATCATTTTCTGCAAATGCTTATAAAAGGAAGGAAGGAATTTGGCTTCAGTCCTTTTGAGTTGAAACAATAGTGGAATATATAATTAATGATATTCTTTGAGTAACTGGAAATAACAGTATAGAGTTTCCGTAAGAACTCAGAACCAGAGATAGGGACTTGAGTGCTACCATGTGGAATTAGTTAATAGGCATTTTTTGTGTACCTGTGTTGAGGACTCTGAGGTCAGAAAGGAACTGGATTCCAATACTGGCCTTACCATCCTCAGCTATCACCTAAGGTATCTTAACCTCTCTATCATTCTGTAAAATGGTGGTAATAATTGTAACCCGCAAAAGGTTGCAATGAGGATACATTAGATAATGTATGTAAATGGTTAGGACTAAGCCTGGCATGTAGTAAGCACTTGATAGTCATTTAAAGTTATTATTAATATTGTGATTATTATTGTAATAATGATTCATTTCTAATCCTTTCAGAGGTTATGACAGTATTATTTTATAGATGGGTTGTGGTTAGACTGGATGTTCAAATCTCCAACTTTCACTGAATCATGTTCATCTGACATAATGAAGATGGAGTCTCATTTACAAGAAGGATCTTCACTGTTTCATTTGGAAAAGGAATGCTAACCGCCTACAGCAAAAATTCCTTCTCAATTGGTAAGTAGCATCTTCATCTATAGCTATCACTGGGAAACTTAATAACTGCTTATTAAGTACTTTGGATAAGTAGATGTGCTAGCTATTGGATATAAGGCACCTGTGTTGTTAAAACAAAGCACCTGCCTGTTTATAGCTTACCAACTGCAAGCTACAAAGGTACTGTCCTCAGCCTTTAAGACATACATTCATGAGTTTAGCAACCAGCTGGCATCATTTCCAGGCAGCGCTTGATTTTTGGAGTAAAGCTGCATGGGCAGCTACCTTGGCCGGGAGCAGCAACTGGGGCAGAAGCTCGTGGTACAACAGGTATGTGGAACGCAGCATATCCATGCTGGCAGGCAGTGTACAGTAAGGTACAATAATTCTCTTGCAGTCAAAACAAACACCAGAGAGGTCAGAAAAACGTAGCCCCAAACTAGTTCTATCAACAACAAACGGGCTGACCTGGGAAAAACCCTCTGCAACCCCTCTGTTTACTCATCTGCAAAGTCAGAGCGTCTGTGGTTCTTAATTAGTGCCACCCACATCGGAGATGGAAAACTGGACTAGTTTAGGTGGTGCAGGATTGTTGTAGCAATTACTGGCCATTAACAAAAGGCTTGACAACTCATAAATATACATGAAAACAAAACAGTTTTTTAAAAAGCATCACTTTAGGTTTCTGTTGTTGGGTAGAGTTTTTTGTTTTCGTCCCCCCCCCCACCTCGTGGACTACGTCCATTCATTCATTCATCAAACAATAGCGCTCATGCTACGTGCTGGACTTGAGCACAGGAACAGACACTATCTTTGCCCTCAAATGGACTATAGGTTTAACCAATACTATAGTATTTAACCAATGCATGTAAGAGACTGTAAGAGGAAGTTCATTTCTTTTCTCCTTCAAATATGAATCCCAGTACTGAATATGACATGCCGCTCTTGATCAGGTGATGATGAGCCCCAAGTCCCAACTCCTCCGCACCCTTCTCCCTTCCCGTCGGCTGGGAAGTCCCCTGGGTAGTAGCCACAGTTCCTGCCCCCACGCCTCTCTGTCGACGCGGAGGTACTTACGGGTTTGCCTCGCTATTCCTGTAGGTGGAGCCAAACCCCCTGGCTGGCGGGTGCTGGCCGGCTCCCTGCGCAACCGGCTCCCCCCTGCTCCCCTCGCCTCTTTCCCTTCTCTTGTGCGGTCTCCCTCAACATCCAAACCGACCGAGTGCGTCTGAGGTGAAACCGTGCCAGACTTGGAGACGGCTGCCAGGTTTCGCTCAAGTCTTGGCTTAACAAAGGAAAGCAAATTACAAAAATGGAAATTTTCAAACTAGCGTTCAGTGGTATTCAAATCGACGTTAGGGTAGCACGCAGGCACAGACCGCATTCGTGCTATTTTGTGATTAAAATGATACCGAAAATACCTCCTTGCTTTGGTTTTCGCCTTCGAAAACGACTTGTTTCTCTCCCTCTTCGAATTTCCCCTTTCTTTGGGGAGCGGCAACCTCCTGACCGCTCTAGAATTGCTAACTTTTGGATCAGCGGCTGTTGAAATCTTGCCTTTGCTGACTTTTCTAAAGAGTTGAACTTAAACATTAAAAAAAAAAAAAAAAAAAGGCAGGCCTGTGCTTTTCAGACTGGAGAAATACAGATAGAGAAGTTTCTAGGCACTTTACCAGGAAGTTCTGTTTTGTGTAAGGAACTACCAGTTCTATGACAGTGCATAAATCGTCCCTACGTCTCATCTTATGCAAGAAGGAAACCTGAACGTGAGCCTGGCTAGAAATGCCTGTAACCTGTTCTCCCCGTGCCTTGAAGTCAGAGCTCTGTCTCATTCTTCTAAAGAGTGGTTTAGAAGTGGCCGTTGAGTCTTGAATGATTTTACTTAACATGAAGTTTTTAAAAAAAAGCTTGAGGATGTCTTCTTTGCTAATTTTTGCAGTTGCTAAACACGCCCTGTCCCAAGTGGGTTTGGGAGAAGGGCACTCCCATCCACACCTCCCACTTCCCCTTTCATCCCCTAGACTGCATCATTTCTTTCCTTGGAAGCATTGACTGTCTCCTTACACAGCTGTGTTTGCAGTGCCTGGAGACAGGTGGGGGAGCAGCCTCCAGGCCAAAGCGCCAATTCCCTTTCCAAGGACTGTCTGAATAGCTATTAAAATTTAAAGATACACATGCACACACAGACGCACACACACTTTTTTTGTGTGTGGTGGCGGTGGTCACTCATTTTGCCTGTTTGTTGTGCAAGAGCAGCTGTACCAGTTTCTAGACAGAGACTAAATGTCACAGTCATTTTGTTGTCTGATTCTCCAACCCACACAAGTATTACCTTGGGCCACTGCCACATCTTTCTAGGCAACTTAGAAAGCTGGGTCCTGTGTTCTTGGCCAAGTTGTGGGAATGATTATGACTATGGGAGAGAGGACTGCCCTTCTCAATAGGTAAGCTCAAAGCTCACAAGAATAATAAAAGCTCACACAGACAATATTCAGGCAGTAGTCACATTAAGAGGTCTTTGTTGGTTGGGGCCCACGCAAACAGAATTCTCCAAGAGTGGTAGCAGATGAATCAACTAGACTGGTGGTGTTTTCCAGACTCTGGAATGGAAAGATGACTTTTCGGATCTGAACTCAAACACCCTATGATTTTACCCAGAGGGCTCTCGCCCTGAGAACACTGCTTTTTAGAACCCCCATTCCTGGCTCAGGCCGTTTCCTTCACTTGGAATTCTTCCCCAATCCTCTTCTCTGCTCAGAAAACTCTTGTTTGCCTTTCAAGACTTGTCTCAAATGCAACCTCTCTGAAGCTTTTCCTAGCCATGCCCATGTAGAATTAATAATCACGTCATTTGTTAAATTTACCTCTGTTGCTTCATCTATGTCACATACTACACTGTGTTAGGCATGTTTGTTACACCTTTTCTCCCCTCATAGATTATGCTCTGCCAAGGCCGGGAACACGTCCTATTTAAATACCTCATGCTCCTCACACTAAAAACGCTTGGGGAAAATCTGTTGAATGAGTAAGAAACATGCTTGGTTTTTAAACATTTTCAGTGGGACAATTTATTTATTTATTTTTTTCTATTTCAACTACTAGACATTTATGACTATATCTGTCGAGCTGAGAGCAAAATCATAAAGTTTATATTAAAGTCAGATTTTTAGAACTTTGACACGTTCTTCTGCATGTGGTAAGGAAAGTTTGATGTGTATGTAGGTGGAAAATTTCTAGATCCCCAGCACTTGATGAATGCATCTGTTTCTACAAAACCAATGAGATGCACATCTCACTGCAGACATCGGAACTTGTGAGAGTGATATAATTCTCTTTCATCTTGGTGTAGCCTGAAGAGTCATGCTAACAAGTTGTTATTTATTAGACTATTCACTAAATTGTTCAAATCCAGAGACCTAGAAATGTCTTTGTAACTTGCCTTTCCCTCACTTCCCAATTTCAGTTATCGCCAAGTCATGACACTTTTTTCTCATGTGTCTCACATCCATCCATATTCTCCATCCCTGCCATTGCCCTGTTCCCAGCCACTACCACTCCACCCCTGGACAACTGCCAAGGCCCTCTATTTAGTCTTTGTACTTCTTGTCTTGCCAGACTCCCATCATGTCACTCCCTGCCTACCACCTTTCAATGACTGCACTTAGCATAATCCTTTATATAGCCTGTGTGGTCTGGCCCTGGCTGTCTCACTGAATATTCTAGCCTTGGGTTCCTTGAGTTTGCCACTGTTTTGCCTACTTCCGAGTTTATCCATGTGCTTAATTCTCCTGGGAATACTCATTCACTCTCTCAGATCACATCGGATACCAGAAGTCAGTTTCAATGGTGCTTCCTGGAAGATGTGTTCCCTGTTTCTCCACTCCATCTCTCATGGATGAACCAGATCCCTACTATTGCCCCTACTAACACCCTCTTTTTCCTTCCCGTTAATCACCATGGGAGACAATAAAAAATTTGATGTTTTTATTTATGTCTGTCCTCATCAATAATAGAACGTGTGAAGACAGGGATTGTGTCTCTTTGTTCAAAAGAATTTGCTGGTTATACCTGCTGCCTAATGTATAGTCGGTTGTCAAGTATTACCCTTTGGATGCTGTTGCCATGAGATATGCTAGCAAGTCATGTGTAACAGGTATGTGATGTGAAAAGAGTTTCATGCAAGGAAATGGTAATCTGAAATGAAACTCAGAGATGTTTATGCACATGGAATAAGCAAGGGGAAGAGTTGAATTATGATATGATATCCCACAGCCTTTCTCCACTGCTATTTGAAAAATAAGAAGAGAACAAGAACAAAAATATTTGTTTTACAGCTCTACCAAGATTCAGCCCTCCCTTTCCCCGTTGCATCAAGTACATCCTGTACTTTTGGCAACATGTTGACTGGATATTTAAAAGCTGTGAACTGTTCTGAAAATTTCACATACTGGGTTATGGGCCATGTGTGTTTGATCAAAATTCAATTACTACACTGTACCATACTTGGAAACCTATCATCCCAAGTTATGAAGTATGACGAAATAGGCGAACCTAATTGGTTCAGTATGGGAACAGTATCAACCAAGCTTGTTATGATAAATAGCTTCCTGTGTTAAAGGTTCTCTAGAGCTTATAAGTATCTTGGCTCACCTTCTTCAGTGAAATAAGAATATTGCTCCCAGGGACCCTCTAGATCACTGTCCCTCTGATACAACAGCAGTTCAGAGTTTTCTTCAACTTACTACTCCTGAAAAAGGAAAATGCTGTACAACTTCTCTTCTTCCTTCTCAATTCTTCTTTTAGAATTTGAGCACCTGGTTACTTCTTTAGCTATTTTTTATCCTTACAAAACCAATTTTTAAAGCATTCCAAATATTAAAAAAAAAACACATCAAATATCCTTTTACCCACCATTCAGAATGAACAAATAATATTTTTTTCTGTTTATGTCAAATCTCCTGTATTTTTTTTGTGTGTGTGTTCTCCTGCTTCTTGGTACCAAAGTTGGACACCATTTATTAAACCATTGTGTTTATGAGATTTATAAATTAAGTCCAGATATATTTTAACATATTTGAATCCAGGGGATGTACTTTTCATCACAGAGAAGTACCTGGAAGTTGTAAATCTTGTCAGGTGTTGAAATAGACTCAATGAGAATCCCTGATCTATACATTGATGAGGTTACAAGGATCCACAGAGAAGAGGGGTTGGAGGAGGTGTGGGAGGGAGATCAAGGCATTATCTTAGCAGTTCAGATCGGATAAAAAATAAGACAAAACAAAATATTTTTATGCTTTGTGGTCATCACGGGCCTATGTACATAACATTCCTTAGAAGTGACATTTTGGGTTGGATTAGAAGTATTTCCTTCTAGTGATCTCAGTAAAGGGCAAAACAATTGGGTGATTGCCATTTTAACTTCTGAAAAATAACCAGTAGCATTGGCATTTTCCTCAGAAAACAGCTTGAAGGCCAGAAAAATTTGCATATATCTACCCTTAATTCAAGTCAACCGCTTGCACTTGTTTTCCCAATTTTGCTCTCATTTTATTCACCATTTGTATTATACCATCCTCTTTAACCTGGTAATAAGAAATGCATAATGCTAAATCTGCACTTCTTCTCTGGAAAAAAAAATTTTGTGTTCCTCAAAAAGTTGTTTTGGTCAAAAAGAAGAGCCTTCGTTTGTCCTTGGCAATAGTTCATCGATCATGAATGCTGTAATATGTAACCAAGGCACAGAGAAGGATCCTTGGTGAGGGTAAACATGCAAAGCCTACACAAAGGAAAAGTGAATACACTGTGTCGCTGAGCAGTTTGAAATCACAGTGCTGCCAAGATTAGATTAGAGACCTTCTTTTCTTCAGCACCATTAGGTTTACTTTGGAAATTGCAATTAGCTTAAAAGTTGTGATTTCTAAAATGGCCACTTGCCTTTCTTGTCTTCCTCTATCAGGTGGAGGCTAGTATGGTAATCCTTCCATAATTTTCGAATAGTCTTCCAATAAGAAGTATTCCCTGAGAGCTGTAAACTTAAAAAAAAATAGAATTTAACCATAGGCACTTATGCTAATACGTGCCCACATAATTTTTTTCATTGAACAAATGTCTAGTTTTAGCCAATCAGCTTTTTTTTTGTATTGCATCTTGCCTGATGGAACAGCATGGAACCTGCCAGAATAAATGTATTATCTGTGTAGAGCAATTACAAAAATTGTCCTTGTCACTTAAATAGGGACCAGGCTCTGCCTGCCTATAATAAAGTTAAATATAAAGAATTTCTAGGGTAGCAGAAAATAAAGGGAAGTCAGTTAGTAGCATGTGGTGATTCCAGATGAATAGCATATAAAATGGCAATACCTTATATGAAGAGTGATGAAGACGTTAAATAACAAAAATACATATTACTCAATTAAATGAGGTAATTATTTTGTGAAAAGAAACTCTTCAATTTCTCTTTTTAGGAAGAGTTGGTATTTTCTTCAGAGATGTCAGTATACTATTTTAAGGTATAACTTTACCAAGTACAGGTGAAATTTACCATAGTAAGCATCAGGTTTGTTTTGAATTTTTTTTTATCTAGGTTAATGGTTTATAACCTAGGTTTATAACCTGTATATAGTTAGGCTATAGGTTCACACCTCTTCAGACGTATGTATGTTACTACTCTACTTCCACCACCAAAGCTCCCATAATCCTTCACTATAGCCCATTTGATGTCCTTCTCTCTTTACTCCCTTCACCCCATCGTCCCTGTATAGTGGTCTCAGTTGTGCAGTTAGGTTTTTTTTTTTGTTTGTCTGTTCCTTTGCTCTTTTTTTAAAATTACTCCATATGAGTGAGAACATCCAATATTTGTCTTTCTCCTTCTGACTTACTTCACTTAACATAATCCCCTCCATAGTTTTATCCATGTTGTTGCAAATGGCAAGATTTCATCTTTTTTTCTTTCTTTTCTAGAGCTGAATAGTATTCCATTGTGTATATATACTACATATCACATCTTCTAAATTCACCACTTATCTTTGGGCACATTGGTTGTTTCCATAAACAATACAGAAACTTTTGTTAATTGCATGTCATCTTGAACAGGGGTATGTTAATCTTTTCTGTATCTTACCTATTTTAGTAAATATGTTGCTGAGACAAGTACAGTAAGCATGTTTTAAGACAATTTTCTCTGATACCATAATTAACACTCTTCTATAATAAAAATAGTGCCAACTTTGGGAAAAGCCAGGTTATATAGTTTTGAAATGATAATGACAGAGGGAAACTTCCTTTATGGATTCAGTCTACCAATGGGTGGTAGCCCAGTCTTGCCCTCTGATGATCTCTATCACTGTCCTTCCATCACTGTGTATTTATTTATCTATCTTGGCTGTTTCATAACTCATTGTTTTAAGCAGGTGCCTGAGGGTACTGGCAGGTTTTGGAATAAAAGCCACAGTCCTGAAGTCATGAAATCTAAGAGATGCAGCTTGTTTTCTTTAGAAGAAATTAAAGCGAAGGAGTGGTACTCTACAAAGGAGGAGTCAGCACCATATTAACCATCACCTGAAAAACTGCTGAGTTCTGTGCTTCAGAAGACCTGGTACTGCAGCCAGCAAGCTTTTTCTGTAAAGGGTCAGACAGTAAATATTCTCAGCTTTGCAGGCCATACATTCTTTGTTACAACTACTCAGTTCTGCCATTGCAGGGTGCCGAAGTGTGATAGTCTTTTCCTCTAATGTGGTGCAAAAGCATCAAAGCCCATAAATGAATGAGCATCCCTGTGTTCCAATAAAACTATTTATGAATACTGAAGTTTGAATTTATTATATTTGCATGTATCATGAAATATTATTCCTCTTTCCATTTTCCCTCATCCCTATAAAGTGTAAAAGCCATTCTTAAAGCAAAGGCCATAAAAAATGAGGTTGCAGGCTGGTCCACATGCTGTCCTTTGCTTACTCTTGATCTAGTTGATCATTTTTTTCACTTAACAAAGGTCTGTTAAGCACCTGCTTTGACCAAGATACTTTTAAGGCATTATGATAAATATTAAAATATAAGAGCTATTAAAGAAATATTTAGCATATATCTATTGAGATCTGCTATGTTTCAAGAACAATATTGGGTACTGGAGCTATGATGGCATTTGATTATGATATTATGATAAGGCCTTATGATAAATATTAAAATACAAAAGCTATTAAAGAAATATTTAGTATACATCTATTAAGATCTGTTAAGTTCCATGAATAGTACTGGGTACTAGAGAGATGATGGAGGCCAACATATGCACCACCTGCTTTCATGAGTTATTGATGGAGGAGAATGTGGTAAGTGCTACAGAGTGGAGTTAGCAGGGCTGCAGTAGTACTTTCTACTTGGTCTTCTTATCTTCCTATCTCTAATCCTTCCTTTATATGTGGTTATTCTTCTTAAGGTAAAGTATAGAGATAATATTTCCCAGCAGGCAGGAAAGAGAAAACTGTACCTAACCAGCTTTCTGTTCCAGTGAGGACAAATTGTTTGTCCCTCCATTGTGGAAATGGTTCCCCAGGGGGTTATGTGGTCTCCCTAGGATATGATATCAGATAGGGGCCTAGGCTTGGGTCTCTGTTGTTGGAAGAGAGAGCACTCAGCAGTAGTGCCATTCAGATGCAACACAGCGAGGAATCTTTCCTTTTATGGAACCCAGAAATAGCCACCCTCTCAGCTGCTATGACCTCTTTATCTGTGAACATATTGAAAAAACTCTGGCATTTATAGGAAATATACTGACTGATATTCATAGATCAGATCATCTTTTACTACTGTTCTTAAAGCCTCTCTGCAATAAGACACAAATCTTCCCACACTTTGGGGCCATTTGGTGCGGTCTGTCCTTATAACTCTCGCTCATTCATCTTTGTTACCAGTCCTTCAATTTTATTCCTCCCAAGTCTAAGACCATCTAGCCAAACCATTCAACACTACCTACACATAAACCATTCAGCACTAACTACACGTTGCTGCAGATCTGTGCTTCTTGTTTCCTTCCAGACAAAGGGGACAATCATAGTGGCTACTTTAGTTTCTGCTTAGTGTAAGAATTATCTTCCCCTCCTGTTCTTCAGAATCACTCTCATGTAGGGCATATGGCTAGGGCAGTCCAGTCCACTTTTAGTTGGTGCATATTGTTGCAGATTTTTTTTTTTTTTTACTTCTTCAGGTCACTTTTCATAAGCATCTCCCCACAAAGCTATTAGGGTTAGTTGGGGAAAAGGTGGCAGTACCAATGGGGATTGTGAATGAGCTGCCAAGTCACTTACCTCTACCTGCACCTTCTGCTTTCATCCGATGTCACATTTAAGTCTTCCACTCAATTTTAGAGTCTTGCTATGCATCCCCAATTTCATGGCTTGATGGATTAGGTAAGGCACAATTGGTAATGGGTATCCCAGATCACATGGTCCCTTGGTGTCTCATGGCCAAGTATTCAGGTTCTATAGCCAGGAGATATTTCTCAAAATGAGATTATGCATTTATGGAAAAGTACATGGCTTTGTTCCAAAGCCTATGGACTGGTATTCTGATTCTTCTGTTGGAGGTGTCTGCCCACGATCCCTCATCATTTATACATATTTTGAAGACCATGATTCTACTAGATCACCTGTTCAAGTTGCTTATTCTGCACTGGGTAACTGCTGGAGAATCATCATTTGCTCTGAGACCTAATCAAAGCTGTCAGTCTGTAGGTGTTATTGGTAAATGTGTTCAGCAGCTTAACCAACTGTGGTATGAGCGATTTCTAAAACTCTATAAGGCCTTCTAATCATCTTTGATCCTACATGGCAGGACCCCGTTTGTTCGCATATACTTTCATGGATGTATTTTATCAAGGAGTCTAATAGCAGAACTCCTTTTTATTTACTTTATCTTGAGATCTGCTAACATCCATACACTGAGCTACCAGGCTGTCCTGTGGGATGGTGAGGTGATCAATGTCTGTTGACCAAATTTTGACAGAGTGCCAGAGCTGCTGTATCCCTGAAGCTAAAGAATACTGCTTTCCTACCAGATGAAAGCAAGCTCTTCTCATATTCTCTGTTCATTGGATAGAAAACAGCATTTATCAGATTGATAACTAAATATTAGGTGCTAGGGTCTTCGTAGATTTATTCTATTTAAAAGACCAAATTTGCTTGGTTGTTGTTATATTTTGTGCTATATTTATTGAGATAACACTGCTTTACAATACTACATATGATTTAGAGATATAGGTTCATATCTCTTCATGTATGTGACCACACCAAACCACACCTAAGCACCCAGAGTCCTCTACTATAGTCCATTGGGCCTCCTTCACACTTTGCTTTCCCTATTGTAGCCGCAATTCTACAGTCAGATTTATGGGGCTCATTGCTTTTGACTGTTCCTTTATTTTGTTTTCTGTATTCCACAATGAATGAAACCCTACAACATTTGTCTTTGTTCTACTTATTTCACTTAGTATACTTTCCTCCAGTCCCATCTACATTGTTTCAAACAGCAAGAGTTCATCTTTTTTTTTTATTTATTAAAAAGTTCATCCTTTTTATAGTTGAGTAGTATTCCACATCTTTTTAAACTACTCATCTGTTGTTGGGTTATTTCCCAAAAATTTAGGTTGTTTCCATACTGATCCAGTTCACAGATTAAGCCCACTGAATAAAAGAGTCAGGTAACTACAGGATCTGGGAATTGGGTGAGGGAGTCCAATTTTCATTGAGGCAATTCACATCTATCCCCCAATTTTTTTTTTTTACCTATTTTGGCTGCCTATCTGTTCTAATCATAGGAATCCTGTGATAAATAATCTAGTTTTTTTTAAAAGATTTGTTTATTTATGCATACAAGAGCTGGGATATAGCCCAGAGTTGTGGGAGGTGAGAGGATTCACCAGAGAGAGTGGGGAACAGAACAGGCAGAGCTAATGAAATACACTGATGAGAGGAGCAGTAGGTAAGGCAGGAGAGGTCTGTTGTGCCATGTGGGTCCCCTCCCTGGCTGGGGACTGAACTCATACTGCTAGGCTGTGGATGCTTCACAGTGCCACCCTCAACCCTCTGCACCACCAGAGAGGCCTTAAATAATCTAGTTCTTGGTTGTAAGATGTTTCTAATTACCACTGTATTCCTGCTGTTTGTACTGTAATCAGTTTGTGTGACACTTGGTCTTTGCAAACCCAGGATCCTATCACCACCACTGAGCTGGGAGAGCTTATTTTAATAGCAGCATCTCCTTCACAGGGACAGTATCTTAAAGGACAATGATCTATTTTTTTGTTTGTTTTGTTTTGGAGAAATTTTTTGGACCCATTTAGCAAACATAGGTAGAGAAAGAACAGGTCATAGATAATAATTCCATTTCAACATCATTAATTTCCCAAGTGTTTGGCCCCCTATATTACATCAGGAATTTTTGACATTTCAGTCTCACTTGGGGTAGGCCTCTGTTGAAATCAGATTTCATTTGATTAACTGAGCAAAGAGAAGTATTCTTTTGAGTAGCTCACTGCATTAAATATTGCTAATAAATGCACTTATGTTGATAATTACTTCCATTTGATCAAGTCTAACCCAAGTTTCTACAGATATAAATAAGAAGGAGACTGGAAATATTTAAATAGGTAAATTATCTTCACTTGTCTCCCTGAGCCAAAAATGGGCTTTAGTTTCTTTTTTATAGGTTATGGTGGACTGTCTAACTGGCATGCTATTGAAGATAGGATGTTCACAGAAGGCAGCACCAACTTTATTGGATGGGGAGGAAACACTGCTTCTTCTGGCTTACGGGATTCATGATATTGGGGCTCCAGGGACACATTAATATAAATTTATCCAAACATTCTTTACTCAGTTTTCAGGGTTCTACTCTTGCCCAGTCAAAATCATTTTGAACATAAAAGACCTGGTGAAGCTGTGAATTCAGTTTCACACTGAATTCAGTGGTGAACTTTGACATCTACTTTTGGACATCTGACTATATAGGCTTTAAGAGATTAGAGATTGTTTGATGGTAGTTACAGGAAGTGTCTAACCCTTTAATCTTGTCTAGAGTTTAAGAAATGGAAATGTCTGAGCTTACATTTCTTTTCTTTAAGCTCTCCTGGACTTCAGAAGTGTCAAGCCTGCCTCATAGTTCCTGTCTGCCTCAGTCCTATCATACTAACCCACCAAAAGGCTTATCTTCAATAGGTACTTAATTTATGTCATCCAAAATTGTGATAATTTAAGTAACTCTATTTGCAACTGTTCCAGGGACTGCCATTTAAATTTTTTTCAGTGGGAACTGAATCATCTTTGCTTTCAAATCCAACCAAATCAGAAAACCACTCCCAAATTCTTATTGAAAGTCTGTTGTTTATAACAAGTTTGAATTTCATGAGTTATATTAGTCAGAACCCAGGAGATAGAAAACACTTTAATGAATTTTATATAGGAAATTGGTGTTTTAAAATATGGTTGGAAATGCTAGAGTAGCATGAATTAGGAGGCCAGCATGGCACAATTAAGTTCAGTGGTCATCATGAGAAATGCTTTTCAGAGATCAAGCAGTTTGGCTTAGGAAGCCACTTTCTTTGAAATTTTCTTGACACTTATAAAGGTGTGAGCCAGGCACAGAGTCTGGATCACTGTCCCAACTCCACCTGTTTTTTGATGCTCATGTTTTCATGAACTTGATTCTTAGCAGAAATAGCAACAAGAAGATAGCCTACATTCTATATCTAGCTTCTAAAGTTTTTACGAGCGTATTAATTGGCAGAAGCCAATTTATATGTAGAAACCTAGCTGCAAGAGAGTCTGGGAAATGTAGTTGTAAAACATTCTAGGTTCTCCATGCAGGTGAGAATGGATGTTTTACAGAATATCGTGAAATTTATTTTGGGGGGGGGGTACTTATTTGTTGCTTTATTTTTTTAAAAAGATTTATTTATTTATGCATACAAGCACTAGGGTACAGGCCAGAGGTGCTGGGGGTGAGAGACTCCACCAGACAGAGTGGGGAGCAGAACAGGCAGATCAACCAAAATACACTGCTGAGGGGAGCAGCGGTCAAGGCAGGAGAGGTCAGCTGCGCCATGTGGGTCCCCTCCCCAGCTGGCAGCAGGGCCCAAACTCGTGCTGCAGTGGCTGTGGTTTGCTTCATAATGCGTTGCTTAACCCACTGCACCACCAGGGAGGGCCCTTATTCGTTGCTTTAGGCAAAAATGGGATATAAATTGTGGTGAGGTAAAGAGTTAGTGGAAAAGAGTATGTAAACAGCAAAAATAGTATTCTCTTTTAAGAGAGTTTATAATTGAAGAGAGAAATGATACAGTAATTAGTGGGCGAGTTCAGAGGAAAGAGACAATTTAGATGTAGGAGATGTAAGCATTGTTGTGGAATGAGGGAAAGGAAGGAGTAAAGAAGAGGTTGGTTGAGGATTTAGAATATAATACTAAAAGAAATTGATTATAGAAGGTCTGGAGGAGGTGGGAAGGTAGGACTCAAGGCTACAGGCATTCAGGTGGGCCCCAAACTAAAAAGCAAAAATTCAGCTTTACTCTATAGATGGTTCTGTCAGGACCTTGAACATACAAAGGATCTAATACATTCAAATGTGAGAAATTAGGAAGCAGGAACATAGATGATCACATTTCCTATGTCATTTCTACAAGAGCAATTTATGTGACACAGATGATTAGATATGTATGTAGTTGCAATTTTTTCAAATGAAGACTTATTTTGGGACAGCTAATCCTTTAAATATCTTGAAAGATATCTGGTTGTCAGATAATTACTTAGGACAGATAAAATTCAAACTACAGTGTGTACAATACAAACATCTATGATCACTCTGAGAATAGGGTTTCTCACTCTGTAAATGTGTGAAACTAATCAACTCCAGCAAGGATTCAACCTGCTCTACTCAAGTCTAGTTCTTATACAGAATTCTTCATTTCTGCCAGCCAGCAGATGACCATCACTTAACTTTATTCATAGTTGTGTCGCTCTTTGCATACCATGAAATGCACTTTAACTTTAGTTGGGAAAAATAGTACAACAATGAGCTTCTATCCACTATAAAAAGCATCTATGCTTAGGCATAAATATGATAAGAACATATGCTTTGAACTAGGTTATCCAAAAAACCCAAAAGTGAATGATTAGAGTAGAATAGGACCTGCCTTCACATTTGTCTTTTGCTAGGGCTTCTAGGTTTAGAGTACCTGTGTAGGATGGGTCTTTTGTTTGCATGAAAGTGGAAAGCAGCCATTCTCTCCCTCTAGTTGAAATGATTGGGTCTTCCAAGTGGTGAGCAGAGGGGTAATGCTTGAGGGGAAGTGGAGACTTGGAGGGAGATTTCCAAGGGAAAGTAAGGGGATTCCCACTTTCCCTTTTTCTCTCTCTCTCTCTTTTTTAATCAAGAGGTCACTTGGGTGGGCCCTAAAGCTTTCTAAAGAATCTCATTCCATCATTCTGAATAAATCCATTTAAGAGTGATCTGTGCAAATGTGATGTAAATGTGCCTTTAAGGCTGGTCTTTGAGTCACCCCTTTTCAACCAGACAATTGCCCCAAGCTCTCCCTGTGTAGATAGTCTGGAGCTGCTACAGCCTTTGATCATATATTCACATTGTGATGCTTTATTCTGTACACAAATATGAAAAAACACTCCTATAGTGTGTTAAAAAAATTAATCTGTTAATTAAGAATCTTTGATTCTCCTTTTTCCCTGATACATTTTCCACTGGCTGAATTGTCTTTCACAGCCTCTACCTGCCAACATCTCTTACTCTCTTGTCTACCAAATCAGTGGCCCTTTTCCCTATATTTTGAGATGCATCCTACCTGCATTCCTTTTTCTCAGGGCTCTGCAAGGTGACTGGCTAGCAAATTTAATTAACTAATGCATAATAAAGTTCCACTGGCCTCTGCATCATTCTATGAGAATAATATTTGCATTTTAAATGAAGCTTCTTGGACTGTCAAACTCAGAAGGCAGCCTATAGATCATCAGGACAAATTCAATTTTTTTTTTTTTTTTTTTAACAGAGGAGGCCACCGAGGCTCACAGGACAGAGCCAGAACTGAAACGGGTTTGGGGTCTAGTGTACCTTGTACATGACACATAACCTCTCTAGTTTCTTCTATTCCATAAGATTTCTTTTCCTCATATGGTTATCATCTTCCTTTTACAAGATTGAGAAATAACATACTTAACGAATACCAGATTAATCTCTTCTGCTTTTTTTTTCTCAGCTAGGGATAAAAAAAGAACCTTTTGAAGAGCCTTCAAATCAACAGTAATTTCAAATTTTCACAACATAAAGAGGCAGAGCGCAAAGTGAATGTGACACTTTGAAAAATGCTGTAAGCCTCCCAGTAGACGGATGAACATGCTTCCACTTCATGAATGCTTGTTTCATAAGTATTCCATAAATATCTATGTCAGGGTTGTTAAGTAATTAATATTAACCTATTGAGAAAGCATTTCTTTTCTACGTGGTTGATTTCCAGTGGGGAGACTAATTAAATATTAAAGACTATGTGAAATGTTTGCTATAATTATAGTTTCTAGCTGTATTTACAAATGATGTGTCTACATGCAGAGTAAAATAATATGGTAGCAATCCATTTTTACTGCTGCACAGAATATATAGACTTAAATTCTGAACTTTCTCTGTCCAAGTCTATCATAGTTACTTATTATTCTTCACATTTCCCCTCATAGACTCCTCCCTATTTCTACCTTGATTAAAAGGCTACTATTCCCCATTTTTATGCCTCTCTATTTTCTGTCCTATCTTTAATCATCTCAAGTTATTGCTGTCAATTCCTATTATGTTATTTATAAACTCATTTTATGTAATCAATATGACCATATCCAGTTAGTTGAGTGCTTGGAACTTGGGGTTTGGGGAAAATCACATCTTGCAAATGCTTATAGAATCTGAACCTTATCTTATCCTTGCCCTTTAGCATCTTCCTAAGATTACCTTAACCCATGATAGACTTATCTGGAGAAGTCCAATGCCTTCAACAGCATTGTAGAAATTCTGTGGGACTTTAATTACTTATAATCTCTCTCGGTCCAGTCTTGTATTCAATTCTAATTTTCCATTTTGTCTTTTTGTGGCTAGTTGTTTCACTTTGGCACTCAGACCAAAAGGATTAAAACCCTTGCTTTTTCTCACATACATAGATACATACACTTAAATATATGAAAATATATTAATGCTGAAGCCCCTGTGTATGTGGTAAACTAAGGTTGCATAAGACAAATTGGAGATACAGCACTATAGACAAATTAAAGAAAACTTAGACCTGTTTGTTTGAGTTCTTCTAGTCCCTGTGTTACTTGCCTATTATTTTCCATCTCTATCCCCTTCTCTCTCCTATGTCCCATTCTTCTCATGAACAAAATGGCTTTCGCAATTTTTTTCATCTAGGCAGAGCAAACTAATGCCTTTCCACCTTATTCTAAATCTCCACAATCCCTGACTTTTCTTTGCAAATGCAAGAACTCTGTCAAAGCTTTAAAATCATTGCATGGAACCCCTCGCCCCAACAATCCTCCTCATTTTCTTTTGGGGAATGCCTGGTTTTTGCTCCTATATTACACTTAATTTTCAAAAAGAAGACATCTAATTTTTCATGTTTTCTAACCACTCACAAGCACATGAATAAAACAGTTCTAATTTTGCTTTTATTTTTTATGTAATTATCTTTTGCTGTAAAACTCTATCACACTTTCAGTGATTAAAATTACTGACCTTAGGAAATAACTGAAAGGAAAACTTTCAGAAGCATCCTTGCTGACCTTGCGAAATATTTATATGAGTTAAGTGGATTCAGGCAGGACTGTTTCTGATGCAAAGAACCTTGAATTGTTTTTAGTATATAAAATGCCATGACTTTCACATGTACATTGAAAGAGGGTTAGATTTGTTGTGTTTATAAAGAGAGAAATGACTTTGAATAGGACATTTACCTTACACGGGGAAAACATTTCAAAATCAAATAAAATTTGCTCATTAAAAAACAAACAAACAAAAAAACCCCAAAACACCTGGCCTTATTCGCCAAAACCAAGGAAAGAGATTTTAAGCCACCAATGGTTTAGAAGCACTTTCTTCCAATTGAGTCACAGCATTTCGTAGCTATATACTTGAGGACTTACCCGATCAATACTTGCAAAAGAAAAATCACTCCTCAGACTCATTCACCCACAGTCACACGGCTCAAGCCTACTTAAGTAAGGGTTCTTTTACAAAGTCTAATGTCAGATTGAGAGCTTCTAAATCTTTTTGTCAGCGAATTGGACCAAGAATGAAGGCTTTTCCAACAAGCGCTTTCCTAACTTCAGGTTCATTTAAGCAGTTTAAACTAGGAAAATAAGAATACAAATAAGGGTCTTTCCAACTGCTTACAGATTAATAGACACTTACCACTGGCTAGCAAGACAAATATTGTTTAAGGAGAAACCACGTGTAGACACAGGTGGTGTGACCTCTACATTAAAATGTAAAAACATGGGTACCCTGTTGATGCATAGCAGACAGTAGGCATTTGGGGGGCAGAAAGAATTCATTCTACATAGGGCTAACTTCTAAATCATTTATTTGTTTATTCAGAATCTATCATTTTCATTGAGTCCTCTGAGCCAGTTACTGTGATTCACAGGATTCTTCATTGCAAATACCAGAATGCAATTTAAATACCTGAAGCATAAAAAGGAATTTATTGGCTTAAATAATTGGTAAATGCAGAATGTGCTGGCTTCTGTTATACTTGATCCAGGGGCTATATTATATTATTTGGACTCATTTCTATATTCTTATCTTATCTCCATGGACACACTCTTCATGCAATGGCAAAGATGACTATTGGTGGTCCAAGTCTCCATCATTATGGCATTCAATCCAAAAGGAAAAAAGGACCCATATGTTAACAACATGGAAAGACTGTCCAATCATAAGCCAGTGCCTGGATTAGTCATTGTTGTCAAGAGGATGTGACACTGGGATTTGTAAATGCCCAGCCTGCCATCAGGTAGAGAGGGCACTTCAATGAATGGTGTCAGCAGAACCATATGGGATGAAGAGTGGTATTTTCCCTGAGGAAAGATTAATTGTGGGCACACAAATTCATCTCATGCCCACAATAAAAGACTTATTCCCTTTCTCAAGAAACTGAGTGTGGTGAGGGAGATGTAGACTATATGCAATAGTTAGAGGAATGATGATACAGATAAACACACTATGTCAACTCAGACTGGGGACCTGTAACCCAAATTTGGGGAATCAATGATGGTTTTCTAAATAGTACAACTCTTGGTTAAGTCTCAGTGGACAAATAAATAGAGGCTGGCAGTAGCAATAACAAACAAAAGCAGGGAGATAACAGTGGATAATGACTGTTAGAGAAACTCTAAATAGTTTGAAATGGCGAAGATGAAGCATATTCCTGGGGGAATTTCAGGAGAACAACATAAAGAGGAATACAGGTCTAGACTATGACGGATGACATAACTCACAAAGGATACAAATGTTTAAAATAGGAGCTTTTGTATGACGGTAGCATGTGGAACATAGATAAGAAAGTCCATAGATGGATTGGAGGGAGAAACCTAATGTCTTCTGAGTTAGAAATAGCGAACTCCTAATTTTAAGTAATGCAGCTTAGGAGATACTATTGATAGGACTTGACAACTGATTGCATATTGTCAATGACAGAAAAGAAATCTGGGAGAAGTACTAGTTTTCTAGTATTGATAACTCAGTAGATGGTGCCATAATTCACCAATATAAAGAAACAGGTGAGGTTCTGAGGGGAAATCATGAATATAGATTTAAATGATCATTTTTACAATGCAAATCTCGAGTGTCCCTAGAAACTGAATGGCCTTATGAGAGATATTGAAGAGAATATTCTTGTTGGCAGTAGATACAGGGACAAAATGACTTCTTCTGGTCTATTATTATTATTATTACTACTATTATTTTTAAACTTCTCATGATCTATTTTTTTTTAAGATTTTTAAATTTTTGTGTAGAAGATCTGAGTCTAGGCCAGAGTTGTGGGGGTAGGGGTGAAAGGATTCACCAGAGACAGAGTGGGAGAAGAACAGGCAGATCTACTGAAATATACTGCTGAGGGGAGCAGTGGGTGAGGCAGGAGAGGTCTGCTGGGCCAAATGTGTCAGCTCTCTGGAGGAGGATAGAACTCAGGTTATTGCTGTGGGCTGTCCCAGTGATAGCGCTGAGACTTAACCCTTAGGCCACCAGGGAGGGTCCTTCATGGTCTTTTATGCCCCACTACAGTAAGAAGTCTATCTCTAACTATTTTGAACTGTATTCCCTGCTATCAAGAACTCCAATAGCCTTTGTTAGGTCTGCAACTATTTTGATAACAGTTTGCTCCTTTATCTATGGACCTTATACAGAAAGGAGGGAATTTCAATACTTACACTTTATTGCTTTATTAATCTAGTCTTTGCAATTTAGGAATAACAAAAAGTAGAGTGACACAATCATTTTCTCCACAAACAGGATAGAGACAAGGGTGGCATCAAAGACTGTACTTCTTTTTTTTTTTAAGCAGGAATTTGCTACATTTATATTATAGTTTTTCTTTATAATAATCACTTTATTCACTTAAAAGCTTATAAGGTAGAGTTCAAGTTCCCCTGTCTGACAAGTCCATGAATGCCTTGGCTCACTCCTCTTTCAGTCCCATTTCCTACAAGCCCTGTGTAGATAGTCAACCCTAAGCAGAGCGGCCCAGTGTTCAAATGGCATAAATGGCATTATGACAAAGTGCTTGAGACGTACTGTATCTTAAAGATTTACTGAAATTTATTGAAGGAATCATGAGAGGCAATCAGGTGCTTTCCTTCCTTCTTTTAAAATTGACTGTGTTTATTCTGATTATATAATTTTTCATGGTAAAAATTAAAACAAAAATGTAAAGAATAAAATAAAAACTATAATTTTGTACAGAGGGTAAAGTATTGCTAACATTTAGGTGAATTTCTTTGCATTTTTTTCTACACATATAAAAGCATGTAAAGCTATACTTTGGTAAGTCATTTAACCTTTTCTAGAATTCATCAACTCTCACTTGAGTTCTAGGCCCAGGCCTCTACTTCCTCTACTATCTGACTTCCCAGACAGCAGATAAGAAAGAACCTTATTAAAAGCTACCATGGAAGCCCACTAATTTTCACACAGGTTTTTCAACTGACTGTTGATCTCTCAGTGCTTTTTGTTATCTTTTTCTAGGAATCAATGGCACTGAGCAGCAAGCAGCCAATCCCATTTTTCTTATAATTAGTAATTAACTCATACTTCTCAAATGGTGACATATTATATCAACTGTTATAACCCCTTCCTCTGATATGCCATTCCAATTCACTCTGTAGGAGTATGTTAACAACTGACTGGCTCTCTTGTGTTAGGGTTCACATGAATTCTACTATCACTGTTGAGGGAGTCCCTTTTGACTGCCAGTCAAGTAATGATCCAGTTCTCAAACTCCAATTTATATCCTTCTCTTTGGGACCATTTATAGCATTGTCACTGGTAGGGGTCTCTGGAAGTAGACACTGTAACAGAGATTGAGATGCAGGATGTTAATCACCTGCCCATAGAAGGTAGGTGAGGAAGCAGAGTTGGCAGAGAGAGCAATCCAGTTGAGTTATAGGCCTACCAAAGCCTCAGCCAACTTTGCAAGCTCTAGAGTACTTATAATTTCCTAGGGTTATCCAATCATGGGGCAGAGTAGCTGGGCCTTTATATGCCTATGGGGTCATATATTGGACTTGGGTCCCTCCAAAGGGCATGACTTGGATGAAGTGGCTCTCTGAAGCTGAGGCAAACCCCTAAGGGGCTGATATTTGGAGACTGTCTTATGATAGTACTCCCTGTCTCTGGGGCAAAAAGTCCTACCTTAAAGCAGAATCTGGATGACAAATCTTCATGGCTTCTACAAAATTCAATGAACTCAACATCTGCATTATTCAGGATTCTCTAGAGAAACAGAATAAATGATTAATTGCTAGGTAGGTTGATCAATAGATTGATTGATCTATTTTGAGGGGTTGACTCATACTATAAAGTAAGTCCAAGAAGTTTCTATAATCTACATCTGAGAATGGGAGGGACCAATGTCTGAGGGTAGGAGAAGATGCATTCCTCAACTCAAGCAGAAAACAAACTATCGTTCTTCTACCTTCTTGTTCTTTAGGCCCTCAATGTATTGATGATGCCACCAGCATTGGTGAGTATGATCTTCTTTACTCAGGCTACAGAGTCAAAAGATAATCTCTTCCCAAGCACCAAGAGAAAATATTTTACTAGCTATGTAGACATCCCTTATGCCAATCAAGTTGATACATAAAATTAACTATCACAACATCTACCATCTTTTTTCTTCCATCACACCTTTTTGTTTCATGGTCTCCATTATTGGGATAGAGCTACTTCTCAGCACTGAGAAGCCATTATGTTCCTCATACCTCATTATTTTCATAGCACTACATTCAATGTCGATACCCCTAAGTATTTCTCCAATTTATCTATTCCTCTCCATATCTACTAGTAGAACTCAGAGACTTTGTGTCTTTCTCCTAGAAGTTCATAATAGCCTCCAAGATTTTTCTTGGTCTTCACCTCCCCATCCATCATTCACTAAGCCACCAGAGTGAATCTTTTGAAATATAAATCTAACTTTATTACTTGAAATTCTTTAATGATTCTCTATTCATTTACCTACTTAATAGTGAATTCATTAACTGAAAGAATTGCTCCAGTTGAAAACTCCATTGTCGAAGAAAACTCTGTAACCAACTTTGTACCCCATGGGCACCAGCTTTAAAATATCTTTTGGATTTGTTCACTTCTCAACACTTCCATCCCTGTTACCCTGGAACAAGGCATCATTCTGTCTCTTGGGGACCAGTGAAATAGCCTTGCACCTGGTCTTCCTGTTTTTTTTTGTTGCCTCTCTACTCTCATTTCTTCTTAAGTCAGCCAGATTTTTTTAAAAATGTAAATCAGATCATATTGCTCCAGAAATGTATTGTGCCAATAATTTAATGACCTAGGGGAAGATTAGAGGGAAAAGCAAGTACAAACTTCATGTGTTGGAAACACATTTGGAGTGTTTAAGTAACAGAAGAAAGGTCAAAATGACTGTTATAGTAAGCAAGGGGGACTATGGTGGGAATGGGGTCTATGAGATCTTGCATATTTCTTCTTTCCGGCCTTCCTTTTCCCTGCTCCCTAGGTTGCTCTCTGACTCGAATAATCTGTGGAAAAGGGAGGAGAAGAGAGATAAAGGTCAGGAAACGTTTTATTGGAATCGGTTCTATCAAAGGCCTTCCTCATGCTCTTGGACCTGACAGATATTTCAAGCTGCCCTCTCTCAAGTGGAATGCTCCCTAAGTGCCCAGTTCCACCTGACAGTTGCAATTTTCATGCACATTTTCTCTGGTTTGAAAACTCTTTTTTTCTGGCAGATCCTGGCCTCTAGGGGCTACTCTCCATGGGCTGAGGCTTGCTAGGGTCCTCTCTCTGAGGAGGTCCAAGAGAACAGAATTAAAAGGCCTGCAGCTCAACTTTCTTCAGCATTGACCATGTTTAGTCCATAGGAAATGCTCATCCCTTGTCTCATCAAATTAAGTATTTGCCAAAGTTTCCCTAACTCATCAGCCTTCTCCTGATTCCAACATCAAAATGCTCAGTCATGGTTTGCTGTTTCTAAGTACCCCAGCAAGAGTCTTAATACAAACAACAACGAATCTAACATCTAATGTGTCGCTCTCTCCATATGGTCCTGGGAAAGCTCCTTCACATGGTTTCTATTAGGGGGGTAGATGCCTCCATCACCGAGTCCTCATCTTTCATTAACTTAAAATCATACATTACAGGAAGATATAGGAAATCAAAGTCCTCAAAAATTTCTAGATTTCACATGTCAATTAGAAAAGGAGAACACAGTTGATTTCAAGGTGACTGGATACACTTTTACTTAGTTGTTTCAAGGTTGGGAAGAATCATTTATCCAATTAGTGGAGATAGGAGACAGAGACAGTGATTACCTAAAATAGATGAAAAGGGCTAGGAACATAATTTGACTTTAAAAAACTTCTTTTTAAATAATGAGTCAGTATTTAAAATGACACATGTAGCTTTTTTTCCTAAGAATGACCTTATTAATGTTACCTCTACCTTAGAACTTTCATACTCACTAGGGAAATTTGTCAGAATAGTGGAGGTTACTCAGGCAGTAGTAGGAGTTGTTGTTTTTCACCCTGTATAAAGAACATTTATTTACTCAACGAACATTTTTTTAGTATTTCCATGAGTTAGATGTTGAAGAGAGAATAGTTGAGAAGACACTAAATGATAGTTTATAATCTAGTAATGACAGAAAAGGATGCTGCTTTTAGTTTTCTTGCTGTTCGAACTAGTAAAAACAAGACACTTAAAGGAAACTGTAACATGAGAAATTTCCTTTGAGCAACAGTGATTTTGTATTTTACCAATTAATATGCAGAGTACCAGATATTCTGAATTCAAAAGGCAGTGAAATGGAAGGAAAAAAAAAAAGAGAAAGAAATGGATAGAAATCACTAGGGACAAATACTAGATTTAATAATAATAATACCATGACTTGTCATTGTTATAATAAATTCTATAAGGAATGTTTATTGAGCACTAACAATACACTAAATCCTATGTTAAGTACTGTAGTGGATTATCTCATTTAATTTTCATAACAACATATTTAGATAAATTTATTATTATCTCTATTTTATAGATTGAATTTGAGGCATAGCTAGCAGATTTAAAGCAGACAGAGCCAGATTTAAAAGTGGCAGTCTGAGTCTTAACCATTGCTTCATATAATTTGGGATAAAAATGCACTACATAAATTCTCTCAACCATAAATTCTCTGTTGGAGTTGATTGTAAATGGAATGTGTCCTCAGGAGATTATTACAGATGGCCCATCGTTTCTTGGTCACACGGAAAAGGCTCCTGATGTTCAGCTCTATTTTGTGATTTGTCATGTGTGTAAATAATAATCCCTTCGAATGTATTTTTTAAAATTAATATTATCACCTTCACCTGTTTTGTGTTTGAAATGCAGTGTCTTGTCTTAGCTTTGTCCTACTTTTCTTAAATGAAATCATATTGAGAGAAGTAAGGTGTTGGGAAGCAATAAGTGTCAGGAAATTATAGAGACAGCTGGGACCATCAAGGCCTGTGGGATATATAAACCCCCACGTATGGGGACCCATCACAAGGAGTCTCTTCCTTCCCCAACAGAACTGAGGTCCTCTAGAGAACACTTTCTTGACTGGCTATTTCCCACTGTTGCTTATTAGTGGTTTTGAAATCTTCCCTTTTAGAAGCAGAAAGAAGGCTACAGTTCCAAGATGAGGTGATGAGAATCACCCACTGATGTGCCCTTCACCACATGGAGTCAAATTTTAGGAATATCTGCTAGAACAGAAGACTAGGACCTCATGCTGAGGCAAAGTCTTCCAAGTTGAGCTGGCTTTCTGGAAAACAACTGGATATGGTATTGGTCTTTATTACAGTTTCCAAAGATTAAAAAAAAATTGTTTATAAAACAAAAGCCACACACAATTTGGTACGGTAACATTTTTTCAGAATTTTGTTTTTGCAAAGCGGAAACCAAGGCTGATGTGGTCATGATGGAAATGGAGCCAGTTCTGTTACCCCAAAGCACCTCTCCTAAAACATGAATCTGAGTAAGCCAGGCCTGACCTTGCCAGGAACAGCCAGCATTGTTTGGCTCTTTGGAGAGACTTCCGGGACAAAATGCTCCAAGTGACCAGCGCAAAGCCCCACACTACGCAACAGCGCACACGAGGGCTGTGAGAGCTGATTTTCGGGGGAGGTAGAGAATCTTCCCTGTGCCCCCTTTCTTCCAGCCCAGTGAGACCTAATCAAGGTCATTGTTTCCTGGACAATGTCATGGTATCCATGGCTCTCGCCTTTCCTCCCCACCACTAAGACATCCTGGGCAAATGGAGATTCCTCCCTTGTTTGCAATTCTTCAGTTTGCAGTCTGTGAACGACGCCAAGCGAAACATCCAAGTTTCCTGATGTTTTGAGCCAGATCATGTGAAAACTAAAGAAAATCCATGTTTGCTGGCTTTGAGAACAGGAGTAACAAACTTCTTAAGAACAAAGGACGAGAGTTGCAAAAGGGCCAGACTCACAGGGAGAAAGAGAAATCTGTAGAATTCTATTAACATTTGGATACTGGGCAACCTTTTATTGACTTTGTTTTCATTTTCTATAAAGCTAAAATAATTTATTTTTCCTTTTCTTTTTTCCCTGTTTTTTTTTTTCCTAAAAAATTTACATTACTTAAAGTATATACGTACTTAATTACATTTATTGAGGTAGTGTTGGTTTACAGCACACATTATGATTTAGGGAACAGTTTCATACCATTACAAATGTTTGTTATCACAACATGCCCCAAACCAAAGCCCCAATAATCCTCCACCATAATCCATTGAGCATTCCCTCTTCTTGCCATTCTACAGTGAAAAATTAAATTCAGTGCTACTAGCAAAATTTTTGTAGAAATGGTATCTTATGTTTTTGAGGCTATTGTATTATTGGAACTATTTTATTTTTATATGTATATTTTCTTAGGAAAGGATTGCTTGATTTATTCAGTGGCATGGTAACTGAGGGAAAAATAAGAACAGACAAGGCTCCTTTCCTCAGGAGTTCACATGTGGTAAGTGGGGGAGATAGACAATAAATTTGCAAACTCAAATAGATATGACAAGTAATTTCTGACAGTGATAATGCTTCGAGGAAAAATAAAACAGGGCCAGCATGGAAAATGAAGAAGCAAAGTAGTCAGAGAAAAGTCCCATAAAGAGAAAGCACTTGAACAGAAGATTCCAGAAGCACCAGAATGAGACAGGCACTGTTCTAGAGAAAGGGTATTACAGAAAGGCTGGTGGCTCAAGCTGCATGTAGATAGGAGAGAGGATTCACCAGACAGAGTGGGGAGCAGAACAGGCAGACCGACTGAAACACACTGCTGAGGGCAGCAGTGGGCGAGGCAGGAGAGGTCTGCTGTACCATGTGGGTCCCCTCCTTGACTGGTGGCAGGGATCGAACTCATGCTGCAGTGGCTGTGGTTTGCTTCATAGTGCATTGCTAAACCCAGTGCGCCACCAGGGAGGCCCAATAGGCCAAAATATTAACTTGAGAGAGTGGGATTTACATTCAGGTTTGTCTGATCCTGAAGTGCCTGGTTCAACTACTCAGAGAAGAAACCACAAGGATAAACAATTATTTTCTTCAATAATCCCTGAAAATAATTGTGACTCTAAGTTTGGGTAACTCTGGAGGTATAGGTGCTGCTTTTAGGAGTAAGATATTTCACTTACTAGACTTCGGTCTGATTGGTTTCATGTTTACATATTCCAAAGTAAAACATGCATGGCAATCTACGATAAACATTAGGGAATTTAAGTAATAATTCCAGAATACTGCGTGGAGAACGGCCCACGGGAATTTTTTTTCTTTTTCTTTTTTAAATTCATATTAAGAACTGGGGTACAGGCCAGAAGTGCTGGGGGTGAGACAGAGTGGGAGCAGAACAGGCAGATTGACTGAAATACACTGCTGAGGGGAGCAGCGGGCAAGGGAGGAAAGGTTTACCCCGTGTTGTGGGTCACCTCTCTGGCTAGCGGTAGGGATCAAACTCATGCTGCAGCGGCTGCATTTTGCTTCATAGTGCATTGCTTAACCCACTACGCCACCAGGGGAGGACCTGAATTTTTTCTTTATAAAGCATGTTGTAACCTGCGATAATAGTGTTCAATCTGTCTGCTCCTCATTTTACCATCTCCCCCACTGCCTTGTGGCTGCTGTCAAGGCAGAAACCATGTCAGTCTGTCCACCACCATGTCTCCAGAGCCTAGCACAGTGCCTAGAACGCAGTAGGGGCTTGATTCGTTTTCACTGAATGAATGAATTAATTAAACTTCATTTTATTTCTTTCCAGGGCTGGCTCTCCTGCCATGTCCCACTTCAGACAGCACGCAGAGATGGTGGAGAGTATAATAAACATCGGAGGTATTTTGCAATTCATGGCTGACCCATGCTGACCCTTTATTTAATTAAATCTTTCACTTGTGAATGAATCATTTCTTCCATTAATTAAAATAGGATACACATATGTCTCTGTAAAGTATGTGTCAAAAGAAAGCATTCCACCTAAAATATACAGGAGGCGCTGACCACCATGGTGAGTCATCCATCATAATCTGCTAGAGAAGATCAGCTCTGGAATTAGAACTAGCAGAATCATCTCTTATGCCCTCGAAAATATTAGTTGGAGCTTCTCGGGCAATCTGTCAGCTCCTGTGCTAATATAAAGAGTAACTTGGTATGTGAAGCCGTAAGAGAACCGTTTATTTTGGAGGGCAGAGCATGCGGCCCCAGCGCTCCAGGAATGCCATCATCCCTAATAACTGCTTGGAGCCCGCTCTCTGGAGACTTGTATCTTGATTGTTAGATTGGAAGGCAGCCGGGCTCGCACTGTTGCAAGACTCAACACTTGCTCTTTCAGTTCCTCTGGAAGCCAAAATGATAGCGTCCAGAAAACGGGCAGTGCCGTTGAAGTGGCAAAAGCAAGTTTGTGTTTCCATTCACCCTTCGGTCTCCCCCCTGCAAGAAATGGGATGCGAAATCTATTTGCAATCTTTAGCTCCAGGAAACAGGGAGCTTATCCAGCCATTGTTCAAAATATTTTGCCTCAGAGTAAACTATGTGGCAGCCCAAACTCCAAAGGCCTCTATTAAATCCCTTAGCATGTTTAAAAATCACCACTGGAGATTCTCCAGGCAAGATGAAAAGGAAGGAGGGATAAAGCATTGAGTAACTCAGCTTAAAAGTGCCTTGGGTCTTCTAAAACAGGTTTTAAATATCTTGCAAGATTTCAAATGCTGCAATTTTTATAAAAGCAAGAAATCGTAAAGCCCATTTCCACTCAGTGACGTGTCAGGCGCCGTAGAAGCAGGAATGACAAACACTCCTGCATATTTAGAAGCTTGTTTCGGAAGAGGCCAAGTGATTGCTAAACCAGTCATGGCAATTGAATGTGTTTTATACCATGCTTTTATGTTGAATACCAACTGCTCCTTTATTTTTCCTTCAGATGAATCCTGTAAGGCAGGCACAACAACATTGCAGGGATGGAGCAACTTGAGAGCATCGGGACTATCTCCAGTAGTGGAAAAAAGGCTACCTCCAAAGTCAAATGACTTGTCCAAAGTCACAGGCAGGTTAATAGCAGAACTAGAATTTAGCTGCATTTTTCATCTCACAGTCCTGGGCTCTCTCCCCTCTGTCTGTATTGACGACCAGGTCTCAGACTATCTGTTCCCCAGCGCAGTGCTAGGTACACTACCAGTGGCTTGATTAACACATTGATTCCGGTAGAGTAAGAGAGTCAGGATTACTTGACAAATCTCCTAGTACTCAGGGAAAAGAATCAATAGCTTTCTTAGACTTCAAAGTCCAAGTTATTTGGATTATGTCAGAGTTCAGGTTCAGTAACTGTTATGCTCATTCTCAGTATTTTTCTTCTGCCTTAACTGCTTTTTCTGATACTGACTGGCTATCTATAGGGTCAAGATATATACAACAGTAAGAGGTTTAGCATACAGTAAAGATGGATGACAACGGTGCTGGATTATTTGCATGATATAGAGAAGTGACTAGGAGCATAGATTATGAAGTCAGGTTACTCCAGGTTCAAATGCTGTCTTTGACACTTAGAAGATGTGTTGGCTGATCTCGGACTTTTTAAATCCTTGCGCCTCAGTTTTATCTTTGTAAAGTGGGAGCAACATTATCTATAGACTGCGATGAAGATAAACTGAAACATCTAAAGTTATCCTTGGAGGTCTGATTTATATGTAGAATTTAATGACATATACATATAATATTCAGATATTAATAGTGTGAAGAAGGTTAGTCAAATTAACTTCCTTAGGCCTGAAGCCCAAAGGAGAGGTCATTTTTGAGAGAATACCCTTGTGCTGTGTGATGCTCTCTCTCTGTCCCACCGTGCCATGATGCTCACTCTCCCTTATCTGCACAGTTGCAATAACCTCTTCTCTGCTGACCTGCCTATCTCTTTCTGTCCTCAATCTAGTTCTTGAGTAACTTTTTTTTTTTAAAGATTTATTTATTTATGCATACAAGAGCTGGGGTACAGGCCAGAGTCGCAGGAGGTGAGAGGATTCACCAGAGACAGAGTGGCGAGCAGAACAGGCAGACTGACTGAAACACACTGCTGAGGGGAGCAGCGGGCGAGGCAGGAGAGGTCTGCTGCGCCATGTGGGTCCCCCACCTGGCCGGCAGCAGGGATCGAACTCGTGCCGCAGCGGTTGCGGTTTGCTTCATAGTGCATTGCTTAACCCGCTGCACCACCAGGGAGGCCCTTGAGTAAGAACACATATTAATGGTCAATGAGTCCTACAGTTTACAGAATAAAGCAGTACAATTTGGACTCAACCCACAAATACAGCTTCGTTCCTTTTTTTTCTCTTCAGGTCATATAAGTGTGGGTATATTCCAGGTTCTCAATTCTGTTCCATTGATCTATATGTCCATATTCCCAATACCAGCCCTTATGCCTCTGTGACATGTTCTTTATCTCCCTTCCCTCTTAATCTCAGGAATCTCACTTTATGAATGAATGCTAGTTTGTGTTTATTTTGATTTGGCAATTCATCCATTATTGATTCCTTGTTTAACTCATAGTGTAAACGCCCAGTATTCTTTCTCTCTCTGACTTATTACATAGGATTCCCTAGAGCACCTTCTATTTTGCTATAAATGTTGACATTCATCTTTCCTTATATCTGGATTGAATTCCATTGTGTGGATATGTCTTCTTAATTCAATACTCTATCAGTGGGTATATCCCTGAGTCTAAGTCTAATCATAAAAGGTCAGATTTGAGAAAGTTTTGTAAAGTACTCAAAATTGTGTACATATACATACAAGCAGGCAGGCTTGTAGGAAATACATTACCATATACAAGAAACTTTGAATACCATATGGAACTCATCAGTTGTATGGGGTATATGTCTTTCTTATCCTTCTTCACTGACTATTTCTAAATATGTCCTTATATCTAATGTTATAGGAAAAATTTATCCAGTTTTATAATTAGGAAAGTAAGATTCATTTTATAAAAATTATCATCACTATTACTATAACAAATACTTATGGGATCAGCTCTAGACACTGTCTTAGCTTCTTAGCTGCTTGATATGCATTATCTCATTTGGTTCATACAATAGGGCTATTAGTTGGGTACCATGATTATCCCCATTTTGCAGATGAGAAAACTGAGTCTCAGAGAAGATAAGTAAGGCACATAACATTTCACACCTAGTAAATAACAGAAGTGAGATTCAAAACAATATGCCAAATTTTTAGTTACTAGGGCATAGCTCATGAGATCCCCAAGAGTACTATTCAATCTTTCTACAATGACACTGTCTAACAATCACCTTAAACTCAATGACTTAAAACAAGTATTATTCTCACACTCAGAGGTCTATTGATCCACTGTGATCAGCAGAGCTAGGCAGAACTCAGTGAGGAGGGTCTGTGGATTCAGTTTATTTTTGCTTCACATTTGTTTATTTTGGAATTTAAGCTAAAGGGACAGTAGCACCTTGTAAGGTTACCAGTGCACCAGATGGAAGCAAAAGTGAGAAAGCACATTTAATGTATGCGTCATGTTGACAAACATATCAATGGCCAAAGGAAATTGCATGGTCACCTGACATCAGTTGGGGAAGGAAGTGAGAGTGTACGATGGAATGTGGAGAGCAATGAATTTTCGTTCAATAATAACACAAAATATCATACAGTTCCTTTTCAAATTCAGATTAAGGGTACTTAATCTTTAATACTTAGGCAGGATTTATTTCATTTTTTTGCCCCTCTGCAAAGTCACAAAAATCCAAAGCTGCCATTGAAGACTTTAAACCTTCTAGCTCTTATGTAGTTCTATGTTACAACAAAATATTGGCTAATGAACCATTTAGAATGTACCATTGCTGAAAGAGTGCAGGTCCACATTGTCCTTCACCTTTTTCTTGGCCAAGCTCAAAAGGTGTTTATATTTTTTAAAAACCATGCAATAAAACTTTGATTTCCTCAAGAGCAATGTATTTTCAGAAAGCTGAGAGTTCTTATGAACAGCTCTTATAAAGAATCAGAATAAGGTCGTAGAGATTTTAGGGTAGCCTTAGAGGGAACTTAGTTCCACCTCTTCATTTTACAGAGGAGGAAACAAATAGTTCAGTTTCAAACTTCCAGTGGTTTCATGCATGGTTTCGTATATCTTTTTTCTTCTTGTATGAAAATAAAATGGGGGCACCTTTTCCATGACCTACCATGACTGTGATTCTATAATGGAGACCTCTGTTCAGTTTATTTTATCAGGACCTGCCTATGATCAGCTAACTTTATCATTACTTTCCTGATTGCCTGAGAAAAAACAAAAAAAATTAAAGCTTTCTATTTCTCTTTATAATCATGGGGAATCTTCTGCTTTTAGAGCAAGCAGAATAAATCGAGCGGTATCTGGTCACTAGCTCCGCTGTCCTGAGGACACATAAGGCTGTTTTACACAAGGGAGAGAAAAAGAGAGGCACCTAGCCCACAGTTTCTCAGAAAGAGAATTACAAACGTCTTTCCAGGGCAAACACTGCCAGTATTTAGCGAATATGCTTTTCTTTAGAACAGTAGATTCAGAATGGAGAGTAGGCTGGGATGAGGGTAGGAGCAAAGGTTGAACAAATCTAAGGTGAAAAGAACAATTGATGAACTATTTAGGGAGTACCTATCAGGTGCTGAGTTTATAACAAAGAGGACAGGAAACAACTCTTTGCTAATCATGCTTCCTTCTCCCCTGGATGGTATGACTAAGAGCCATCAAAGCTAAAAAAGACAAGGTGCTCTGGGAATCTGTAAATTAGGATAAAACCTGGTGTGTGTGTGGTTTGCCTTTTACGTTCTCTTTAGAAGGGCTTTCTGGAAAAGGAACATTTTCCTTTTGTAGACTGAGGGAGGGCTTTCCAGACAGATTAAAATATATGAGAGGGACCTAAGAAAACTGGGAAAAAGCCCAAGGAAGTCAATGCTTAACCAGGGAGGGGAGACTAAAGTGACATTGGACAGGTAGTCAGGACCCCCACTGTAAGGGGTTTACAGAAAAAGAGTAGAATTTGGAGGCTTATTCTAATGGCAAAGAGAAGACAGGAAAGGCTTTGAAGTGGGGCAGTAACATACAATAACTAGCTTTGCATTTTTAACAGAAACACTGGTTGTACTGTCAAGAATAAATTGGAGCAGGGAAAAAGAAAATCAGGGAATGTAAAAAAATGATGTAGAGATCAAAATTAAATCTGGAGCTGGTGAATCTGAATATTCAGTTCAGGATGGCTGAGATTACGCAGAGTAACGGTCGGAACAAGCGTGCTTGTGTGTGCACATGTGTGCACATGTTTTTAGGTTACTCAGAGCACGTTAAGGTTCTGTCTTCTTCCTAAACTCACCCACAACTTCCAGAGAGCCCAGGGATAGGGTGACCCCTTTGGGGTTTGAAAGCGTTTTCAGAACATGTTGTTTAAATCACCAACACTACTTTGGAGTAAAAGCTGGCAAACGAACATATACATTTAGTGGCTTCTACCTGAAACCCATTAACACAGACATAAAGAGAACGGGAAAGGATAAAATAGCAAAACCTCAAAGCTGGAATTCTGTGAAACACTGGCTTACCTGGCACCCCAGGTCAACAAAGCTGCATGCTCAGCTGCAGTGGGGAAAACACCAAAAGCAACTCGGTTTTCCTTTCAACAGAAATAAGCTCAGGAATTGGTGGCACCTGGTACCTCTGGATGTGCGCATGAAGATGGGCTGAAACAGGGAGTATGGAGGAGAAGATTATAGAAGCAGTTTGACCCTCCCCCCACCCCCTGCACACAGTTATTTGACTCCTCCATGGCCGTGAAAGGCAGGAGACAGCTGTTTTCCAGAGACAGTAGACCGGGCATTTTTGAACTGAAGACACCAGGGAGTGGTGAGGTACCAGAGGACACTGTACTGAAAACAGATTCAATGAATAATGATGGACTGACTAGGTATTTGGGCCTTCCCTCTACACTGAGCTCCCAGAACACAGCAGTCAGGCATGGACCCCTCAAGAGTGTTGGAAGTGTGTTCTCTGAGTATCTGACTAAAAGAGTGAAGACTTAAATAAAGGGTTTCCAGGAAATGGTTCAGTCATGTGACCCTGGGTGCCAGGTTGGAGCAGGTCAGGAGCTGTGAGAGAGAGCACGAGAAGATGAAATCAAGAATTACTAATGTATTTGACTGTATGGAAAGATTTTTACACAACTGGGGCAAATTAGAGTTTGACTAGTAATAAGTGCATTAAAAACCAATCAAGTGAAAAAACAAGCCATTTATTCTTTCCAGGTGGGAAAACTGTGCTGGAGAGGAAAAAGTACTTTTGGTATCTCACGTCATTTAGCTGCCTACCGCATGTCCATAGTCTCACACAGTCACGGTGATATGAACACCAGAGAGTAATCTAATACTGCTCTACAAGGCAGACAGAAAATGTGTGTGTGTGTGTGCGTGTGTGTTAGAGGCAGAGTGAGATGTATAGAGAGCTAAGTCCCCATGCTTTCAGTTGGGAAGTCAATAATATCTCTAATTGAGAGATCACATAGCAGCATATCACTTTTATTTGGGAAATTTAGTTAAACATTAACAGATTCAGAAGCCTTAGAAGAAGTTTCCTTTGAAGGAAATGCAAATGGTCAACAGGCATATGAAAAAATGCTCAACTTCTCTTGTCATCAGAGAAATGCAAATCAAAACCACTATGAGATACCACCTCACCC
>JAGFMF010012014.1:1274060-1306976 GCA_019455555.1 Galemys pyrenaicus | reverse complement strand
AGAAAAATACCAGATGGTTCCTCCCTTAGGAGGAATATAAGGGAACCAAATAAGGATCAAGGAAAGGAATAAGAACAATAATAATAATAATAATAACAATAAAGACACAAAAACCAAAATTTAAAAGACAAGGGCAAATTGGGGACATTTGGTGGGGAGGGAAGAGAGGGAGGGTTGAGGGCAGACAGGAGCATGGGGGACTGAGGTAATGGTGCACTGGTGATATGGTGATGGGGATAACAATTAATGTCAAATATATATAAATAAAAAAAAGTTTCCTTTGAGAGTATATAATGGCGGTAGGGAGATTTGCAAGGTTGTTGTATCCAATTTTTTATAATAAGCCCTGTACAATGACTTGACTCTTTCACATGTATGTATAATGTTAATGGAAATAAATGTTAAATTTAAAAAGTCAAAAAAAAAAGTAGTTACATTATCAGGATCACATAATATATTCCACTATTAGCTTTTTTTTTTTTTTTGGTATTCACTTCTGCTGCCATCATGGTCCCCGGTACACATAGATGTTGCTTTACCTGATGCTACAGGTGGAATTGTGTCCCCTGAAGTGCCTTCAGAATATGACTTTATTTAGAGGCAGGGCCTTTATAGAGGTAAGCAAGTTAAAGTGAGGCCAGTATAGGGAGGGCGCTAATCTCCCGTGGGAGAAAAACTAGTTGGTAATGTTGAGACTAATGAAAGATATTGAGGTTACTAAAGGATTAAAAATACTGTATTTTAATTTGTTTGTATTTCCCACCTGAAAAAGGAAAATAACTGCCTTGGGCAGGCTAACCTCTGTCTTAACTTCTCCCTTGACGCTCACAGAGCCAGGGAGACACTGGCTTGGGGTTGTTCTTCTAGTACTTCTTAGGAACATTCAGAAAACTTTCCAGTTTTCTGGAAAAGTCCTCAGTGAATATAGGCAATCAGGTAATAGTTACCACTTCCACCCAGTTATCCACTTCTACTCAGTGTATCCAGGCTCGAGTACATGATACATAAACCACATGCAGCCTCTCTGTGGTTCACAAGGTTAAAAGTTATTAACTGAAATCAATTGAAATAAAAAGAGTCACATCTGCCGCGGTACACAATTCACTTTTCCAGCCAGCTTTGGCCTGCACTGTAGGGACACACACACACACACACACACACACACACACACACACAGAGTAACCCCAGGGGAGAGCAGAGGCAGCTGCCAAAGCCAAAAATTTCCCCAGTCCTAATTAAAACCTCCAAGTTTCCAGGCAACACAGCCAAGGAAAAAATCATTTCCAAGCTGAAGACCCCAGCCCCAGGTTCCAGCAAAGGAAACGGGTCGTTTGGTTTAATCAGTCCACGTGCACATTCTCTCTCCCCAGGTTGCCAAGACAGGGCCTGTACCTAGCAGAGGTATTTGTGTAATCAAAGCTTCTGGAACTTTCTCTGCCAAGGCTACCAATGTGAATAGACTCCTGAGGTAAAAATGTTCCCCCCGCTGGGGACGGCGCCCTTGAAGTCTACATCAAAATCAAACCAGGGTCACAGCTGTTGCGGCACCCCACAGCGGAAAACTTGCAAGAAACCCTAGCCTGTGCTACTGCTTAGCCTCAGGTCCACAGGAAACAGGCCCCACTTGCTAAGAAGAGAGTGAGAAAAAGAGGGAAAGGGATGGAGAGAGAGGGAGGGACAGAGAGGGAAGAGAAAGAGACAGAGACAAAGAGAGAGAGGCAGGGAGAGAATGCTTTCAAAAAGCCAGCCCTGCTAACTCTGGGGTAGAAAGACAAAGCCTCTCCAGAACTTAGCTTTGCCCAGCAAGCCCACCTCAGTCACCCACACTCAGCTCTTTTAACTAGAGATCCCGCAGATTGGCTAAGAGCCACTAGGTGGCAGCAGATTAACTCTTCAAATGCCAGAATGGGCTGTAGGCACTTGGGGTTGGGCCTGAAAACTTTGCATCTGGTCACTTCTCCTAAAGGAAAGAAAAAAACCAGTGGCTTTTTGTGTAATGGAAGATCCTTGGCTTGTGGTGTAGCTATCAGGAGGAAATCCATGAGGAGAAGATTCGCATTCCTATGGTGGCTTGAGGTCAGGTGGGGCTCCCAGTTTCAGTGACTCTGGATCCACACTTGGTTCAAGGGACTAAAGGATCCCTTGAGAAATGAGTACTCACATTCAGTTCACTTCAATAAATACTGGATGCAGTAAGAAATCGGTGCAGTCCGTTTCCCAGGGATGGTGCTAATAGTGGAGGCCCCTACCCTGGGGGGTTGTGGGGAAGAGAGCCACAACAAATAACAGTGTTTTTGCAACTAACCACCTTGGATGAGTAAAGGAACTTAGACTCAAATTTGCAATGAATAAAAGGAAGCCCTAAGTTACGGGTTTATGAAGATCATTGTACATTAAGCATCTCTGATTAGGGGAGATAACATAAGAGCAGCCTTATGTTTTGGGGGTAAGCAGTGCTTCAGATATGGGAGTCACCAGAAAGAAACCTTGCCAGCAGGAGCTAACAACAAATCACTCTCCTGGATACCCTGGTTCCTGCAAAGCGTGGTTCCCCCACACCCCTTTCTGCCTATTAAACTTCGGCCGCAAATATAAAAATACTATGGTGCTGCCTGGAGCAACGGGCCAGGAAGGCAAAATTGATTTACTTTAAACAGGGGAGCGAGAGCTATCAGCCACCAGAGGAATAAATCCAGAAAGAGGGAAGGAGGAGGTGGGGGTGAAAAGACAAGTGCTCTTGCAGCTGGGTTTAAGGGAGTTTGGAGGAACACAGTGAGAAGGAGAAAGAAATTAGGAAGAGGGAGCCAGAAACGTGTAAGCTTATGCCTAGGGAGAGATGGGGAGTGGCAATTTTAAGATATTTTGCTGTGCATATGGTATTCTCTTTGATACCTCAAGAGGGTTCAGTAGACATTCAAATTACATTACAATTATTTTTATTTCTTAAACTGGAAGGCCACGAGAGACAAACACCAGTGGTGGTACCAGCCCCTTCCCTTTCCTGCCTGTCTAGGTGCTGAGCAGTACCCAGACTGTATTTTCTTTTTTAAGATTTTATTTATGCATCTAAGAGCTGGGGTACAGGTCAGAGGTGTGGGGGTGAGAGGAGCCACCAGAGAGAGAGGAGAGCAGAACAGGTAGATCGACTGAACTACACTGCTGAGCGGAGTGGCAGGCGAAATAGGAGAGGTCTGCTGCACCACGTGGGTCCTTTCCCTGGCGGGGATCAAACTCCTGCTGCAGTGGTTGTGGAAGCCACAGTGTGGTGCTCAACCCCTTGTGCCACCAGGGAGGCCCCCCAGGCTGTATTTTCTTTCAGGAAACAGCCATCTCAAGTTTTCTAGTAGACTATAGAAAATGTAAGTATACATTATGCTAATCCTAATACACAATTTCTCATTCTTGAATGGGCAGTCTTAGAGTTTACATTTTACTCTACAATTCCATCAAAAGGGCAAACATACCAGGGCAAGACATTATGCTGACCATTAAGTGATTTCAGATGGTTCCTTGTATTGTCTACCGCTCTTATGCTGGGCGCATGACAGGAAGGCAGGGATAAATATAAGAGTCTAGCTTGATGGAACTGGAGCCGACTTACCTAACTTCTTATTTGGAAGAAGAGCTGTTATGTCTTTGAGAACCTTACATTACTTAATTCTGCTTCTATGTATTTGGACATTTTTTTTTCCTTGCCAGATTCTCCTTACCTCTATAGACCCGTATACCTCTCAACATGTCTGGTCCACTAGCAAATTTATCCTCTGAACTGAAGACTGTAGAAATGTCCTCTGTCCTCTGTTGTCCCTGTCCTGTTCACTCACCCATACATTCTGGGCACACATAACCCATGACACTACAATGCTGTTATTATATCTACCTTTCTTTTTCTTTTTTTTTTAAAGATTTTATTTATCCATGTATTCAACAGCTGGGTACAGACCAGGGTCACAGGCGGTGAGAGGATTCACCAGAGACAGAGCGGGGAGCAGAACAGGCAGATCTGCAGAAGTTAACTGCTGAGGGGAGCAGCGGGTACAGCAGGAGAGGTCTGCTGCGCCATGTGGGTCCCCTCCCTGGCCAGCAGCAGGGATCGAACTTGTGCTGCAGTGGCTGCTATTTACTTCATAGTGCACTGCTTAACCCACTGCACCAACAGGGATGCCCCTATATTTACCTTTCTAACTAAAGCAAAGATTCGGATGTTCTCTGAATCCTCACTGCCCAGCACAGTGCCTGGCACAAGGTTGATGCTCAATGAGCCATTAAACAAGGATCAGTCATTCATCTTGTCATGCCAAGCCTGGAAGCCCCAGCCTTTGGGAAAGTCATCATTTTCCAAACATTTAATCTGGAACTCACACTGCAGTAGGTACTAGAGAATGCAATTACACATCCTTCTAATTATAAGATGTATTTCTCATTGTCAATCAGTGGTCTCAGGGAAAAGCTCACCCAAATTCACAGAAAGTAAGATTCACAGAAACCTCAGTAAGACAAACTTCTGATCACCAGTGTTGTAGGAATATGTTTCTAAGTCTTTGATAATATGTTTCTGCTCCCTATACTTCTGTTTCTGACAACATAAAACCCTGTTTTTTAAAAAGTTTATATATCTTGAAATACAAAAGTATTCTATGCTCATTAAATTTGCAAAATAGAGGAAAGCAGAAAAGAACAAAACAGTTTTCAATCAGTCTCACTATGTAAATAGCAGGTCTATAACATTTTGGAGCATGAATCACCCTCTTACTTATGGAATTTAATAAAAACCAGACAACAATCCATGCTGTCTGCTGAAATCAGAGCCAGATCCCATAGAAAGTCATTGGTGGATTTCATAGTTGGTTCCTGCAGCACACATGGAGGGCGTGCCTGTAGGCACACCCTGGCAAGCAGCACTGGGTGGGGGAGATGAATTAACTGAAAGGATGAATTAGCAGTTGGGTACCTATGCTTGATCCCATGGATCTTCGTATATTGCCAACCACTTTTCTGTTCTTGTCTAATGCCCTGGAGTCATGATGAGCCTTAGGCTGAGATTCCCTCCAGGTCACATTCATACAATTATTTGTATGATAATAACTCTCACGCTGCAATGAAGGACCGAGACCCTTCCTAAAAATCTGAAGTCTCATGACCTTCATGGGTTGTTTCCTCAACTGGACTTGCCTTGAGCTGCTATGAGACTTGAACTTGAACTCATAGCACCAACTATCCCTTTGGACCTATAGTGGTGACCTTAGCCCTATCACTTACTAGTGTAATGGGACAAACAATGCAGCAGAATTGAAGATCACAGCAGAAAGATGACACCTTGTTAAAGAAAAAGAACAGGCAGCTTCCAGACTAAGATGAGCAGACTTAGAGAATGCTCTTCTTTTCTTGGTGTGACTAGCCCAGAAGAAAATGTACCGGCACTTCTTGATACTGGAATGGACTTTTACATGTGCATTATATTTGTTTTATTAGATGTAAGAAGTATTTCTGTGTCCAGAATAATGAATCAATGCTGTAGCTAAATGAGGTTTGCCTGTGCTTGCTGCCAGTCATTGAGTGAGTTGCTAGGGAAACAGGGGTACATATAAGAGTCTAGCCAAGAAGATTAACCATGTACCTGTACAAAGAGAAAAGAGTTTGTTATTTACTGAACACTTACTCTGTGTTTGGCATTGTGCTAGGTGTTGGGTTTTTTTTTTTTGTATTAGAATATTTTGTCTTGTTTTATTAGTTTATGTTACTAAGTCTCAGCACTACTAATTTTCACTTTGATATGTGTATATACCACAATGCAATCCAGCACTGAAGTTCTAGTGTTTTCACCACTGCCAAATTGAACCCCTTCATTCACTTATTTTGTGTAGCATAATGACCTCCAGTCCATCCATGTTGTTGAAAAGGCAAGATTATAGCTTTTTAATTGTAGAATAATATTCCATTGACTATCTATACTACAACTTCTTTTTTAAAAAAATTACATTGTGAAATGGAGGGCCACCCTGGTGGCGCAGTGGGTTGAGCAGCACACTATGAAGCAGGCCGCAGCCACTTGCAGCATGAGTTCGATCCCTGCTGCCGGCCAGGGAGGGGACCCACATGACTCGGCAGACCTCTCCTGCTGTGCCCGCTGCTCCCCTCAGTAGTGTACTTCTGTTGATCTGCCTGTTCTGCTCCCCGCTCTCTGTGGTGAATCCTCTTGCCCCCCGACACCTCTGGTCTGTGCCCCAGTGCTTGTATGCATAAATAAATAAATCTTTAAAAAAAATTACATTGTGAAGTAATGTTCGTTTACAGCATTGTGTATATTTTAAGGGTATAGGTTCACACCTTTACAAATCACACTGTGCCCACCAAGCCCAGTATTCTTTCCCCATAGTCCATTGGGTCCTCGCCCTCCTTCCAATATACTCCCTACTCCCTTTCCCTATTGCTATCCTCAGTTCTGTAGTCAATTCTCAAGGATTTGTTTTACCACAGCTTTTTTTTTTAAATCAAGTTATCTGTCAGTGTGCATTTATCTTATGTCTTGATTGTTATGAATAGTACTGTAAGAAACATAAAATCAGCATGTTTAATCTCAACAAAACAAGAATTATATAGTATTTCTTTTCATTTTACAGAAAAAAGAAGTGGGGCTCTGAGATATATCTACTTTCCTAACTAATATTACTGGAATTTTAAACCAAAACCCAAACCCCACATCCAAATCAGTTTGACAGAGGCAGGAGGAAACACTGTCTTAAGGGTAGGTGGGACTGGGGGATGATGGTGCAGCGGTCTCCTCTGCCTTGCTTTCTAAATCAGCCACTACTCGGGAGTGATACTGTCTCCCAGGAAGTTGTTCATGTCAGGTGGGACTATCCTCCTGTCTTGCACATTCTAGTTCTGAAGGAGGCATTTGCATTCTCTCTGTCCTTCCAGCAAAGCTTCAGTCTTACCTCCTCCTTCCCTGACAATGCAAAGGAGGGAGCAATAGAATGAATTCTATGTATAGCTTCAGATGAATCTGTGCTACTCTTAGTGCTATGACTGAGGTATATGTCTTGATATTTTTGAGCTCCAGTCTACACAATGACACAATGGCTACCTTACAGGGTTATGGTTATGTCTTTTGACATATAAGAAGTAGTGGTCATGGAACATTCCCATGCTCAATAGACATTATCTATTGTCCCTTCATCGTTTTCTGAGTTCCACGATCACAGACCTCTATGGTCCTCACTGTCCCATGCCCTAAAATACTCTATTTGAAAAAAAAAAAAAAAAAAGTGTTAATCTTTGTCCTGTAAAACTACCACATAACCCTAGCTATTGAACTTAAGTTCTCTGAGGGAAAAGACCATGTCACATAACACTTTTCAGAGTGTGTGACAGGTAGCAAACATTAATTCATTGGTTCTCTCATGTTGACATGGCACTCTGACTGCTAAGTAATGTGCTCTCAGTGATGTACATGAGTCAGCTCACATTAGCTTATAGACACCTATTACATTTTCAAGAAATTAAGATTTTCTATGATAGGAATATTTACATCACAGAAATTAGCAAAACTACAAGTCAGGATTTTGTTTGCTGCTCAGCCACAAGCACACACAGAGAGCCAGATGTGTACCAGGTTTCTTAATATTTTAATTCTGATGGATCATCTTGTGCAAGAAATTTCTAAGTCATATTAAGCTTGATTTAACCAAAACAGAAGTCTGTAGACTATCTTAAGTTTTCCTAGACAGAAAACATGATTTCCAGTCTTAGAATTAGAAATAAATGTCTCACTTTAACCTCTCTTCCAATACAAAAGTATCTTCTTTAATATCTGTGATGATTATGGCCTCTATGGAACATTCTAAAAGATAAGGAACTTATTATCTTCTCCATAGGACTAGCAGGCTTTCCCATGGAGAGCTCTGAGATGATTCAAAAATTCTTCATAATGGTCCTACCTTTCTTGTAAATTTTACCAATTGTTCTTGGATTTTTTTTTTGTAGCTAAACAGAATGTCCAAATTCACCAAGTGATAGCATTAGGCACAGTTATCACACCACTCTCAGAGCAATTCTGTCAGACTGTCGGCCTTCACTGTCCAACTATTAATACGCCATTGCCATTGCCATTGCCATTCTAGAATATGCTAACATATTCTAGATTTGGCCATTTGAGTATACTAACATGAGACTACTGCTTTCAATGACATTTTTCCTTTATACATGTTACACATTTAGTTTGTATGACACTTTCAAAAAATTATTTTCATGGGCATTATTTTTAAGCTGGGCCATCTTTTTTTTTTTTTTTTTTTTAAGCTTTATTTATTTATGCACACAAGCACTGGGGTACAGGCCAGAGTGTGGGGGGTGAGAGGATTCACCACAGACAGAGTGGGGAGGAGAACAGGCAGATCAACAGAAGTACACTGCTGAGGGGAGTAGCGGGCACAGCAGGAGAGGTCTGCCGAGTCATGTGGGTCCCCTCCCTGGCCGGCAGCAGGGATCGAACTCGTGCTGCAGTGGCTGAGGTTTGCTTCATAGTGCGTTACATAACCCACTGCGCCACCAGGGAGGCAAGCTGGGCCATCTTAATGCTATACCTACACAATTAGTTTTATGAACTCAGCACTTTACATTTATGTGTTTATATGGTTACATGTCATATTCTCATTATTGAGGCATTATTTTTTGAGAGATGATTTTGGTATCTATTATATTAATTAATTTTGTAGTTCTGAGATTACTCCTGTAGGCTTTCCTACAAAGATTTTTCAAGACTGAGTGAGAAAATATCAAATTGGTTGTGATCTCACCTAATTACTGTTATCTATAATAGTTATTCTGAATTTAGCTACAAGTGACAAGAAAGGTTTTGTTGATAGTTTGCTGAAATCAGGCATATTTTTATAATTCCCTAGACTTGTCAGTCTAGTTACTTAATCAAAAATGGTAGTGAATTTAATGTGGTGTGCCAGTTTCTTGTATCATCTATTTGTTCCCTAGTTTGTTCTGAAATGCTCTATTTAATAATTGATTTTAGAATTTGGACCTAAGATCAACTAGTAGTTTTGACAGTGACCTCTTTGCGTTTGTTGAGATTCAGAAATTTTTAAAAGACTTTATTTGTTTTTGTGTAGAAGAGCTGGGTTGTGGGCCAGAGGTAAGGGGGTGGGGTGAAGTTAGAGGATTCACCAGAGATAGAGTCGGGAACAGAACAGGTAGATCCACTTTAATACACTGCTGAGGGGAGCAGCGGGTGAGACAGGAGAGGTCTGCTGTGGGTCAGCTCCCTGGCCGGGGATTGAACTCAAGCTGTGATAGTGGTGGTGGACCATTGCCCTGAAGTGCTGAGACTTAACCCCCACACCACCAGAGAGGCCCCAGGGTGATATCTTAATGTATCTTTTGATATTTCTCTGTTTGCTTTGGATCCCTAGTATGAGTATCTTAGAAGTGCTAGTCAGATCCTGTTAAATGATTTGTCTGGGCCTTGCTGTCCAACAGTAAGATGATGGAAACATGAAAGGTAAGCCACTGACACAATTTTTAAATATTTGAATAACTACAGTAAAAAGTAATAGGTAAAATTAATTGTATATTTCCAAAGTATCATCATTTAAATAGGTACTTCAATATTTGAAATTATCAATGAATTTTTTGCATTTTTTTGTACAAAGTCTTCCCAATCTAGTGTGTTTTACTCGGACAGTAAATCTTAATATGAACTAGCCATATTTTAAGTGCTCAAAAACTACACATACTAGCAGTTCTCATATTGAATTGCTCAGGCATATACTTACACTCACTTCAAGTGACTCGACATCATTGTTGTTATTTTATTATATGTGGGTGATCTTTTATTTTGTGTTTATTTCCTATCTTCACGATACTTGTGTTTTTGGTTTTTTCCTTTTTCAGCATGAAATTCTTGCTCACAATCAAGAAGGCAAGAGCTCAACGGGTGGCGTGGCCTTGCATTCTCTTTGTCTATTAGTATTAACGAGGATACCTTTTACAGTTAAGGGCCATAAAGAAAACTCGTTAAGGGCAACAACATCCCCTAGCACACAACTCTCCCTAGAACCACAAAATGGGTATGTTACAGAGGCCTGGGAGCTAATTCTCTCCAGATGTTTGCAAAACGGGCAAGACCAAAAGGTGGAAACTGAAATTACTAAACACTTCATAAGGAGCTGATGGAGCCAAGGCCCCAGGGTTGGCTCAGCAATAAGTGAAACACAGAGACCCTGTTTGTTAAGAGGAACTTCAAAGACCCCTATAAACTCCCAGGAAAGGTGAGAGGCAAAAACTCTACAGAGAACCCTGCATTCCTGCAAAGTCAAACTGGAGACGGACTTGAGATGCTTCCCCTGATGTTTAAGAAGAAGACTTAGGGGCAGATCTGGCAAGCAGATGTTTGAGTTTTGTTTATGCCTATTCTCACATACAATATGCGATGTTGGATATAGGCATTACTTTAGTTAGGCCAAAGGGTACAAAGCAATTAAACATTCCGTTTAAAAAAAATAGTAAAAAATGCCTTTTGTGTATGAAGTGTTGCTTGACACCAAAACCATAAAATTGCTAATGAGACAAGGCAGAGCCAAATAAAGTTGGTTATATTTATCTTCATTTTTTTTCATCCTTTCCTCAAACCTGAGTCATCAGCATGGAGTTATGGCTAAGACACTGTTGAAGAGGAAAGAGAAAGACTAATTCATCAAATGTGGTATCAGTGGAAAGAAACCTCTGTGGTTAGCAGTTACCTGGGAGGAGAAAGGTCCACAGGCTGTGGCACTGTAGCTGTTCCTTTTCCCCACTGCGACCCCTGTAACCTGCCAGATATGTGCTGTTTGCCTTTTTTATATCTTTACCTGGGGTTCAAAGAAGGAGTGAAACAATTTAACTTAAAAGGAAGACAAGAGAAGAAACAAAAGTGAAATCACTGCTGTAGACACAGGTAGAGAATGAATCTCATGAAATAGTTACTAAGAGAAGAAAATGGACAGTCTTGAGCTATTAGAAACCAAGACCAAAGCTCATGTTCTACTTTAAAGAATCAGAACAAAATGGGTCCCTGCATTTTTTTTTTTAACTTTATAACAGAATTGTGGGGCAAGGCACACAGAATATAAGGCTTAGTTAGATGCATCATCTCTTTGCCCTGAAGGGTGGATTTAGGTTGCATTCCCAGCTTAATCACTTACTAGGTATATAACCTTTGGTTGTTTAACCTCTTGTGTTTCAGTTTCCTTAACTTATAAACAAGGCACAAAAGGATACTACTTTCCAAGGACTGTTGGGAGGACTAACCGAGGCAACGTACACAAACGCTTACCTTTAATAACCTAGTTCCTGGCACAAGGGGAAGGCTAATTAAGGCGAACCAAGGAGGTAACCTCCTGAATCTTGAGCACCCCAGGCTCCTGTCCCCCATTTCTTCCTACAGGAAGATGGTCTTTTGGTCTCATAGCCTTTGTGGATTCCATGATTTGGAGGCAGATTCTTTATCTTCTTAACCACAAAGGGTGGGTCCCTAAAAGTTGGATCCTTGAGCCATCTCTCTCCATACAGAAAAAGGAGCCATCTCAGCTGGATCCTGTACCTGGCAGATTTCCTAATTCAGCATTTGCTGGAAGTGTTTTCTAAAAACGGATCATCAGCTAGGGCACCGCAAGTCACCCTGTCGGCCACGCTTCCCTCAATTCCCCTTCCTAGTACTTTTGTACGTTTGATCAATCACCATAATAAAGCAGTTCATAAAGTCCTGATTTGACAAGAAAAAAGATAAATGTAAACACTGTACAGACAAACATGGTGAGGAGAAACATCTGGCTGTCCACTGCTTGTTTCCTGTGGAGAGAATTTGGGAACTTGGGGATTTTAACAGTTGGACGGGGCTAATTTTGGAAACGATTTCACATTTTAGAAAATAGAAAAGCACACATTTATTACACTTCACTCATCAGATGAGGGAAGTTGGCGGTCAATTTCCCAGGCCTCTCTGAAAACAAGAGGGACGGAATCGGAAATGGATTTCCTCCCCTTTCCACTCTCTCACTGCTTCACCTTGAGTTGCTTTCCTTGATTTCTCCCTTTTCTTCTTACCTTCAGTTCCCTCTTATGTTCTAGAAATCTCTCAACTTTGATTTCCGGCTTTGCCTCTTATTGGTGAGTTGCTTTTATGTATATCTCTTCACGGATCTAAAGCTCAGCTTCCTCTTTTGAAAATAAAAGTAGTAATTAATAATAATAAATACTCACTTGAGAATTTCACAGGACTTTATCAATCAGATCTCCTCTCCCATCTCCTTGTTCCCAGAACATTTTTGTTCTTTCTTACTGCTATATCGTTTGATATGAGGTTTCCAATTTGCTCTCCCTAAAAGACAGTGATTCACCCTATTATTCTTGTGGGAGATTCTTTGTCTCTCTCGCAGGTATTAAAACAGCAATTTCAAACACATTTAATAGCATGGGAAATAACACAATGTGTCTTTCTTTTAATAATTTTTTATTGGTTTATAATATATATAAATTCCAGGAGTGCAGCTTCACAGCTTGGGATGTGGCTAGGCTGCCTGCGCCCTTGGCAGAATTCTGGGCTAATCAAAGTGCTCATTCCTCCCGCTCCACCCCAGCCCCTCTGGTCAGCACCTCATTTGTACACTGTCCGGGAGTTATCCTTGTATTTGGTTAACTCATTTGCTTGGATTCTTTATATTCTGAGCGAGACTATCCAATAATTAGTTGTCTTTTACTTTCTAACTTATTTAACAGTATAATTACTTTAAGTTCCATCCACATAGTGGCAAAAGTGAGCACTTATTTCAGTTAAAAAAAAATAGATGCAGACTCTAAAATATTATCATTTGAATTTGGTAAAATATTATATGTATATATTTTAATTTATTTAACAGGATAATAAATGACACTTCCTGGCTTGGTCTCTCAGCTCCAGCCACAAAGCTGAAAGCAATTGCTGATAAGAGCCCTCACATTCTAAAGAGCAGATGTTGGGTACGTACTATTAGATGTTATTAAAAGGTGGGCTAGATAGTCTTGCAATACCCTACCCCTCCCATCAGTCTAGATAACACAAGACAAGAAACTTAAACTAAATTTGCTTCAGACTTATGTACTGTTGGTTGAACAGGGACTGTGGTGTCCTCCCTTCCCCATGAGTTCCCCACCTCTCAGGTCAAATCAGGGTAGCTCTAAGAGAACCATTCTAAGAAATTTGGGCTGCCTAGAAGATGGGGCACCTGCTTCTGCTCTCCTGCCTGGATGCTGGCTTAGTTAAAGGCATTTGCAGGCTCATGCAGGGGCAGCCTCCCAAGCAGAACAGTGAGAAAGTTCGTGGCATTCTGATGTGTGCTCCTGCCCCTGGAGGTGAGGTGGTAGGTACATGTGTGTTCAGAGGATTGTGTGTCCTCTCTGGTCATCTCTGGAAGGCGTGAAGCTAGAGCAGGGTGAGAGGAAAAGCCACAGAGCATCCTTCAGCATGGAAGGGACACCTGCATTTTCCACAGGTCAGGAGGATATTCTGAAAGGTGACTACATTTTAAGTTCCATGAAGGTCATTCTAGCAGAAATATAGTAGGGTAACTGCCAACACTGGGTGGAGGACCACAAAGCATCCACTGGCATGAATGCCACTTGCACTAGTGTCAAGGAGCTACACATTGTATAGGTCCTCAGGTGTCTCCATGCTGGCCAAAGCCCTCGGGTGGCAGCAACCAGTGGAAGACTGGCAGGGCTAGTAAAGTGAGACCCCAAACAGCAGCAGCCACAGCAGCAACAACAAAGTTCAGACAGGATGTTTCTCTCTCTGGTTCTTTCTTTCTCTTTCATCCCAAATCCACAGATCCAGTAGAGGGAGAACAGACCCAGACACATACCTCCCACTCCCCATTAAAATTCCTGACAGTGACTCAAGCTTATGTTGAGGGTTGCAAATTAGGGGATGTTGCAAAGAGCAGAAGTTTTAAATTGGGAATGAGATTCAAACGTTAATTTATACTCAGTGGAATTTGCCATTATAACTGAAAATGACTTTTCTTGGGTGGGGGTTCATTTTTCTCTCAAGATCTCGTATTTCTTTTCCCCTGTGAATTCTCTTTTATAAAAATTGAATTTTTTTTTAATTGAAGTAATGTTGGTTTTCAACACTATGGATAATTTAGGTCTGTGCCTCTTCAGATGCATGTCAACACACCACACCCACCACCAAAGTACCCATAATCCTTCACCATAGACAATTGGGCTTCTTCCTTACTTTAATCTAAGTCGCACTCTCTCTCTCTAGTAGCCTCAGTTCTATAGTCAGATCTCTAGGGTTTGGTTTGGTTTAGTTTTTTCTGTTCCTTTGCTTTGTTCCTATGACTTTTGATCATCAAAAATATCTGCATCAGTGAAATCATCCTGTATTTATCTTTCTCCTTCTGAATTATTTAGTTTAATGTAATCCCCTCCAGTTCCATCTACGTTGTTGCAAATAGCAAGATTTCATCTTTTTTAATAGCTGAACAGTATTTCTTGTATATATAGACCACATCTTTTTTTTTTTTAAAGATTTATTTATGCATACAAGCACTGGGGTACAGGCCAGAGGTGTGGGGATGGTGAGAGAATCCACCAGACAGAGCAGGATGCAGAACAGGCAGATTGACAGAAACACACTGCTGAGGGGAGCAGCGGGTGAGGCAGGAGAGGTCTGCTACGCCATGTGGGTCACCTCCCTGGCCGGCAGCAGGGCTCAAACTCGTGCTGCAGTGGCTGCGATCTGCCTCATAGTGCGTTGCTTAACCCACTGCACCAACAGGGCGGGCCCTAGACCACATCTTTATCCACTCACCTGTCATTGGGCCCTTAGGTAGTTTTCAGACCATGCCTGTTGCAAATAGTGCTGCAATGAACATAGGAGTGATACTATGCTCAAACTGTTTTGAATTAGCATTTTTGCATTCTTTGGAAAAGTACCAAGTCCAGATCCATTCTTGATGGAGGGCAGAAACTTCAGACTTGCCAATGAATTATGCAGACTCTGTATGCTTGCCCAGGGAGGGATCCCTACAGCGTTCTTCTGGGTTCCCATTATGTCATAAAGAAAAACTTTCACAATGTGCGGAGACCTTGATGTCCTACAGATGAAGGAGGAGGGTGTCTTCTAATTCCCTGCAGCAGGAACCCACTTAGGTAGCACTAATCTTGACTTGAGTGGAACAGTACACCCACAAAAGGAAAAGTGATGGCATCTACTCATAAACCTGAAGGAGCTGTGCCCGCTGCTCCCCTCAGCAGTGTACTTCCGTTGATCTGCCTGTTCTGCTCCCCGCTTTCTGTGGTGAATCCTCTCACCCCCCCCCACATATCTCTGGCCTGTACCCCAGTGCTTGTATGCATAAATAAATAAATCTTTAAAAAAAAATAAACCTGAAGGAGACCTAGAAGAAGCCTCTGGTAGCATGTTCCACTGCTGCCATGGAAAATCTAGCTGATGTCAATGTGATGTCCTCCAGGAACACCGGCCAGAGGGCTGTGCTGAAGTGTGCTTCTGCCACAGGAACCGCCTGATTATGGTCACTTCACTCCCCAAACCTCCACTGACCCAATCCAGGTCACCTCTGGGATTAGAATTTAAGCTGTTCTTTCCAGGTTCCTAAACACATCTGGTGGCTACTGACCCCACAACTGAAGACAAGCCTCTCACAGAGGCATCTTATATTATCTACCTCCATGGCTGTGGGTGACACAACCCTCCTCTGGGCGCCATGGTGCTTGCCATTCCTGAAACAGGAGACTGGCTGGGTGGGTCTTTGCTGCTGTGTGCTCTCTGGACAAGTTCAGAGCATGCATTGTACCATTCCTCAAGAACACCATTGGAGGGCATGCCTGACCTGCTTCTATAAAGATCCTGATGGACTGAAAAGGAAGACCAGGCCGCTGCTGGAAAAGACATTACAGGTTGAATGGGCTGTTCAGATCCCGAAATTACGACACAACCTGCAGTCACAGACTAGTCCCTACTGAAGATAGGCAACCTCAACCACCACTGAAGACTGATCTGTAGCTCCCACTGCTTAGGCTACTGAATGAGCAAAACCAAGCAGCATGTGGTGTTAAACAGTTCTTTCACAGACTCAAACAAAATGGAAGTAAGGCTGATGTAAAATAAGTATTTTCCAAAAATAAAAGAAAGTAAAGGGTAATACGGCCTCTACATTAAAACTGTTTTGGGTAAATATCTAATGGATTCTGTTAGTAGCACTGTGATAACTGCATCTTTCTTCTCAGGCATTTCCCTTTCCCCCTCTTTTACCACCCCCCCCCCAATTTTGATGGTGTCTTGTGTTTAGTAAGAGGCTTACAAATCCCCTTCAAGTGGGGGGAGGAGTTTCTATGTACTATGTCCTCATTTTGCAGATGAGAAAACAGAGGTTAATAGCATGTAAGTGCACATGGCCAGTGAGGGAAAGAACTACTTCCATGGGTGAGATGAGGCTGACATATATCAATGCAAGAATCCAATCCAAGGGAATGGATCAGACAACTGACACATCATCTTTCTTTTTTTAAAAGATTTATTTATGCATGCATGCATACAAGAGCTTGGGTACAGGCCAGAGACGCAGGAAGTAAGAGAATTCATCAGAGAAAGGGGAACAGAAAAGGCAGATCGACTGAAATACACTGCTGAGGGGAGTAGCAGGCAAGGCAGGAAAGGTCTGCTGTGCCATGTGGGTCCCCTCCCTGGCTGGGATCGAACTCACACTGCTGTGTAGTGGATGCTTCAAGTGCACACTCAACCCGCTGCACCACCAGGGAAGCCCTATTGACATGTCATCTTAGGAAAATGAGAAGCGCATAGGCTGGCTTGGGTGTCCTAGGCCCCAGGTCTTCACATACTTGTCAGGATTTCCCAGACTAGTATAAAATAGAACAGCCTGACACAGTTGAATTTCTTCTATATTTTTGAGAGATGCACATGGCCTAGTGAAGGACACAGAATTTCACATGGCTCAAAGTATGATTGGTACAATTTGTTTCATTCACTTACTACGTGCCTATGTTACATATAAGGTAATGCTCTGGACACAAGGAGAAAGAACATAAACAAGATAGCCCCAAAACTTACAGGGCTTTTATTCAAGAAAGTAAGGGAATGAATAAAAACTAACTACACAATTCATGCCTTATTATAATTTTTGATGAGTGCTGTGATGGAGAAATTTAGGGTCCACGAGACCATAAAATAAGGACATGACCTATTTGGTAGATCTGAAAATCTTTTCTTGAGGGAATGGCATTTGAACTGAGCTATAAAAGATGAACAGAAGTTAATCAAGGAGGAAGTGGAGAGCTATAAGAATGTTTTAGACTATGTGTGTTATTTCTTTTGAGACAGGGCACAGCTCGGTCACAGATCTGAAAAAGAGCTGGGACGCCTGGACAGTGAAGTCAGGTGCACAATATTTTAGATTAACTAGGTATAATAGATTCAGCCCTTGGTCTACCAGGTGGTATATGAAGAGATCCCCATGGCTGTACTTGACTATACTAGAATTTACTGTAAGAAACGAGGAATTGGAAGGGGTAGCCATAACCTGTTTGTATCACTTTGGCATGCTTTCAATGTAATATAACAGAACATCAGACTAACAGCACTTAAAACTGAGGTTAGCAAGCGTTTTCTGTAAAGGGGCAGAGAGCAAATACACTGGGTTTTGAGGGCCACACTCTCTATGGCAGCCCTTCAACTCTGCCCAGGTAGCATGAAAATAGAGGCAATACCTGAAGACATGGGCATGGCTATTTATTGACTCATTGGCTGTACTTTGTTGACCTCTGGCATAAAACGGAAGGCTCTTTGAGGTTCACTTAGCAAAAGATCCAGCATGGTGATTTCAGGACTGTCCAGCAACACCCCGGAGTGAGGGAGTCAAAGAACTTGTTCTGTGATTCTTTCATAAGCATGGGAACAAGTAAAACACAGTCACCAGATAATTTGTTTTGAAATGCAGTTTCACTAAATGAATAATCAAAGGGACATATATTGGTGAAGAAATTCACTGTGAGGTTTCTTGTAAAGGAAACATCAGGGATTTTATGTGTTGGATGAGTAGTGGTTCATGGCAGTTAGCTAATTAAGGATGGAAAACTAGTACTCTGGAGAAAGAAGAATAAATCTATTAGCTTGTCCACAAAATTTGCTAAAACTATTCTTAATGTCCACTGGTCACTAAAGGGTCTTCATTTTGACCCAGCTGGGGTCTGAGTCATGAGGGCACTCTATGTTCATGGTCCTTCATCCAGTTTCATAGCTTAGAACCAGATGAGATGAAACACAACAGCAAGTTTTGATGTAAGTGGAAACTGTACCTTTTTTACAGTACTAAGATGGCTACTGAAATTCCAAATATCACTTGTTTACAGACCCACATCCCATCAGGAAGGAAGGCATAGCCAGAAGCTTTCGCTCATAGCACTCCCACTTCAGGGAAGAAGTCATTCCCAAAGACTCCAGCCCACAGTACAGTCTTATCCTTTTGTCTCATTAGCTAAAATGACGTCACATGCCCTCCTCTCTACCTCTCACTGGCAAAGAGGACAAGGATAACCACAGGCCTTCCCCGTACTGCTTGTTTGATACCTGATCGGCACTGGGAATCTGTTAGCAAGGAATCTGTTTTGCTTCTTATTTGAAAGGCCACCACCGGTGACCCTCCACAATATGACTGGCCTTCCTCCTTGTTATCAGAAAATTCAGAGACAACTGGAGACAGACACTGCTGAAGAAACTGTAGATAGAGCAATCAAAAACAGATCCCCAAGAATTAAGTGGATCTTTAGAGCACAGTCCCAGATAATAGGCTACATGCTCTGACTGGAGCTTCAATTGTGCTGGCTGCTAATGAGAATAATCATATCTTCTCTGTTTCGGAGATTTAGATTTTGTTTTCACTAGAATATTTAAAGGGGAACACCCCTCCATGCAAATCCCCTTTCTAGGGACACACAGAATCAATCCAAGGAAAAAGCTAGAGGGCAGGAAACTCGAGTTTATCTATAAAACAAACATACTTATAGTTTAAATAATCAGCCATAGGTTATTGGATTTCTTCTATTTATACGCCTCCTTTATGAGAAACTGGCAAAGTATATATACACACACCAATGTTAGGGATTTAGTAAGAAAAGCCATTTCCAGGGTATGTTATAATTAAAGTCATACTAATTCAACCCAATCCTTAAACACCTACTCTGCCTCACTCCACTCTGTGGGATAACGATATAATTATAACCCTGAGGCATTGCAGGACATGGGAGAAAGCATGAGCTCTTCTTTTCAAGTTGTTATGTTAATTGTATGTTGCTCTTGTGTAATTATTTGTCAGGAGAAGGCAATGAAGAATGATGAGAAAGCCTGGGGTTTTGCCACTGGCAGACTTGGGATCAAATCCCAGATTTGCTATTTTAGTTAAGGTCTCAGTTTCCTCATCTGTGTTGATAAGGGTTTTTATTTTCTCGTATCCTTAAGGGCAATGTTACCGCACAAAAAGATTAATCAGTGGGATAGTTTGGTTTTTAATGTTCTTTTAGTAAAGTTACAAACTGAAAACTTGAGTTCTTTAGGTTCTTAGGTTTCTTTAGATCTTATTAAGCCACGTATAAACCTAGCAAACTTTTTATTACTTTTCTTATTAAATTTTTTTATTAAAATTTTTGAGGGACCTAGGATTGATGTTTGACTTCATTTACAAACTCAGTTAATTAAACATCTTCAGATATTTTAAAGTGTATTTATGGGTTTAATGTATTTTAATCTTATGGATTTTGATTGTCTAGCAACAAATACAGCTTTTTGGTATTAATATCAAGTTTAATAAATTAAATTTATAATCAGGGAAAGCTGTAGTTCTCTTAAATGTTTTATCATAGTACATAAACTTAGTGAGATTTTAACTTAAAATCACAAATTCAGTTAGGTATTCAACTATATAAGTTAGTGTTACACAATTTTACTTGACTGGACAAATCCAGGTGAGCATTAGATATGTGTAACATTTGCATAGATTCCTTAGTCTGAAATATTAATATGAAATAGTTCTTTACTTTTTTTTTTTTTTTTTTACAGATATCAGTGAAAGTCATTGAGGTTAGTTTCAACCACAAGCCTTATTGCTTCAAACATCTGGGGAATCTTCTCTCACATCTCATGTAGGAAAATACAGCGTCTTCCCATGTAATGCATGGGTTGGCTTTCTGAGTTTGCTTGTATGTTACTAAGCACTAAAGATTTCAGCCAGGATGCTGCTGAATTCTTGTTGCTGATTCTGCCTGGATGTGCTGAAGTTTAGATCTGCAGATCAATTTCAAGAGGCAGCTGTTTGTGTAGCTCTTGTGTCCTGAGTCAATTTAGACACATTTCTACCTGTAGCCTCTGGCCTGACTCAGTCTCTTATTTGAGTTTTGACCTTTCTTTGCAAAACATTAATATCTGTATTTTCTAGCACTTTCCATGTTGCCAGAGCCACACAAACCTTGTTGTTACTGTTGAATACATACTATAGATATTAGATATTAAAATACTAACTGATTTAATTTCAAATATCTCTCACAGTTTATTTTATAGTCACAAGTCTCAATAAATTCATAAATATGAAGTTATACAGGGTTGTTGTGAATTAATATTTACTAACGGAAAGCCCTAGTGATACAGATGAGTGTAAACTACCCCAATGATGGTATGTTATAGACACTCAGCAATAGCCACTGGTACTATTTTTATATGCCTAGCTATAATACATTATCTTAACGAATTTCCCTCCTCATTTCCCCAACCCCCTCACTGAAGAACTTTAACGTCTATCATTTATGATTATGATATCATCACAGGGTCCTGGTTGCAAAGGGGTTAAGCACCACACTATGAAAGATCCACAGCCACTGCAGCACATGTTCAAGATCCCCTGCCAGGGAGATGACCCACATAGCACAGCACACCTCTCCTGTCTGCCTGCTACTCCCCTCAGCAGGGTATTTCAGTAGATCCACCTGTTCTGCTCCCTACTCTGTCTCTTGTGAATCCTCTCACCCCTGTACCTCTTGCCTATACCCTAGCTATTGCATGCTTATATACAATAAATCTTTTTTAAAAAGTTATGATATTGTTATACTCTTGCCTAAACTCTCAATTGCCTTAACCTTCCTTTCCTCACTATGCTGCTATTGCAAAACACCCCCTGTGTTAACTCTGTTTCTACCTTCTCTGTGCCTGAAACTACTCAGCTGACTGTTGTCAGAGAAAACCACACAACCACTGGAAAACCACACTACCTCTAAATTCTTGTTCACTCAATATAATGTAGACTGGCAATCACAGTATATTTTCCTAATTCATTCACTTTCCCTCTCTTCAAAAGCCATTCTCATTTCTCCTCAAATTGCCATTCTTACTCTGAGCCTAGGAGCATCCATCCAATGGCAATAGATATAAAGCAATCGGATGGCAGTGTCCACGTAATATCATCTCTATCATCAGCTACCTCCCTGCATCCACATCCCTTTCTCCTGGATGAACTCCAAATAAAGGTCAAGTCCTCTGTTGGTGAATTCACTGTATCTCCTCTGCTCTTGTCTAATCGAGGAAACTGCTCCAGCAATCTCCCCTTTCTCTCCAGCATTATCAAATTTTTCCCTCCTGATAAATCTTTCCCGTTTGCCTACAGAATCACTAATAATTTTCCCATCTGGTTTTCAATCTTCTCTTGACTTCGTTTCTTGTCCACTAAACCTCGTTTTTTATTTCCTTTTGTAACAAAACTCCTTGAATGAGTGTTTCCGTTTCTTCTTTTATACTATTATCTCTTGAGCATAGTCCAATCAAACTATTGGCATGCTACCCTAGGGAAATTTTCTTATCAAAGTTACAAATGATCTCTATTTTCTCTAAATCCCGTGTTCAATTCTCAGGTCTCACCTGACTTGACCTATCTGCAGAATTTTACAGTCTATTTTCATCAACACATTTTCCTGTTTGGTTTGGTTTTGTTCCCCCTCTACCCACTGACAGCTACTTCTCAATTTACTTTACTAATTCTATTCTCCCTGATCTCTTAGCAGTCAGTTAAGAAGCTCAATCCTTAGGTCTCCACATTTTTCTCTCTACACTTTTCTCCTTGGTGCTGTCATTCACTTTCATAATTTAAAATATTATTAATATATCAATGGCTCCCAAATTTATGCCTCCACCACAGATATCTCTACTCAATATCACCATTTGAGGCTCTAAATGGCACCTAAAACTTAAACACTGCCCAAAATTGAGGTTCTGTGCTTTTCTGGACATACTCCTGATCTTCTCCATTTCAGGCACTAGCACTCCATCTTTCCATTTACTTAGGGCAAAATCCTTGGAATCATTCTTGACTCCATTTTTTTCCCCTTCCAATCCATGTATGAATTATCATTAAACCCTACCCTATAGATCTCTTATATATCTTTACATAAAAGATATATCTAAATTCCAGCTGTTTTTCATCATCTCTACTGCTACTACCCTGATTCAAGCAAGTTCCTCATTCACCTGGATTTAGAGCAATAGCTATTTCAGTGATACTGGTTTATTCTAAGCAACCCAATAGAGTGTAAAAAAATAAATCTATGTCAGATGATGTTACTCTTTTTCTAATGATTCCTGCCTTACTTAGAGGAAAACAAAAACCTAAGTCCTTATGTGAGTACTTAAGCCCCTATGTGATCTAGAATTCCATTAGTTTTTAGATCATCTCTTCTACTAAAGTTTTCCTCATTCATTTGACTCTAAAATGCCACACATCTCCCCATTTTGAACCCTTTTCATTTTCACCCCTACTCGGAATGCACCTCCCTAGATACCCACTCTTCTCACTCCCCCTTTCCTTCAGGTCTTCTATTATAACTGTATCAGGGTTAGCTATACCATATGTCAATGTAACAAGTAATTCACCAAAACCTAGGAACTTAAAGCAAGTCATAATACACATCTATTTTTGGGGTGGCTGGGCTCAGTTCCATGTTGTCCTCAGTCCAGGTTCCAAGCTGACAGAACAGCCACTATTGCAACATTTGTGTGGAAGAGGAAAGAAAGAGCACAAAGAATCACATACCAGCTTTTCCATGCCAAAACAGCATTACTTTACTTCTACTCACATTTCACAGTCAACAAAAGTCACTGGGCATCTCTAATTCCAATGTAGCAAGAAAATACTAACCTATCACGTGCCCAGAAGAACCAGAAATACCAATGAACAGCACTGTACCGATGGTTACCATAGTCATCGTCTAACTGAAGCTGTCCCTGGCCATGCTATAAAAAAATCATAAGCCTCCCTGACCATGCCCTAGATCTTCTAATCCCTTTGCCTACTTTATTTCTCTTTTTAACATCTATCACTCTCTATACCTACCATTTAGATAAAGATGAATACACTTATTTATCTTGTTTGTTTCATATATTTGCCAATTAGATTGTAAACTCCAAGGGAAAAGAAATTTTGCCTGTTTTATTTAATACTGTGTTCCCAGTGCCTAACTAGTAATGGCTGTATAAAGGCTTCATATAAGATATTGTTGAATAGGGCCTCCCTGGTGGCGCAGTGGGTTAAGCAGCGCACTATGAGGCAGACCGCAGCCACTGCAGCACGAGTTCGATTCCTGCTGCCGGCCAGGGAGGGGACCCACATGGTGCGGCAGACCTCTCCTGCTGTGCCCGCTGCTCCCCTCAGCAGTGTGTTTCAGTCCATCTACCTGTTCTGTTCCCCGCTCTCTGTGGTGAATCCTCTCACCCCCCACACCTCTGGCCTGTGCCCCAGTGCTTGTATGCATAAGTAGATAAATCTTTAAAAAAAAAAAAAAGATATTGTTGAATAAATGATTGAATGACAAGAAGGATATGCTTAGTGATTCATGTAAAATACACAGTGATTTTCAGTTTCCCAGGCTTGGGACTTGGTTTAAATCAGAGTTGGAACTACTCATTTATTCAACAAATTTAAGTATATGCTAATTTATGCAAGGTCTCTGGCATCAAGGAGAATATCCTATCTTCAAACATACCAGACCCATGGAACCTATTTTTTTTTTTAACTTTATACCACTTTTGCCAGGGATGAAGGAACAATTTGTCTTTCATGGAAACAAAAGTAATAATCTTCCACTGTTTAACCAAGAACTGGCTAAACTAAGTTTCTTCTTCAGAAATACTAGAAAGTGTCATATATGTCAAGCACACTTCCTAATTTTTCCATTCTGATCCTTTTGCCTTTTATCACATGGAAAAGTTTATGCCACAAATCAAGCTCCAACATCTTAATCTGAAAAGTTTTCGTTAGCATGAGGCCAGACGCTTTGTATTATGGTCTTCCCTCTTGAAACAACAAATGCATTTTTAAATTTTTAATTAAATAATATCTTAGAAGTCTCTACCTTTTTAAAAAGCTTCATGTGAAGTTATTTTCACATAAGAATAATTGTATTCAGCATGGAGGATAGTCACCATGGTCAGGGGTATGGGTATTCACAGGACCCTTGAAGGCAAATCTTAAGTGAACTTAGTTCAAAAGCAAAATGAAGGTCTTAGTCAATAGAAAATAAAGTTAAGATGTAAATATAAACTCTGAGGCCATTTACTTCCCCACTTAAAAATATTATTGCTGGGTCAATTATTTTCCTCAAGATTTTTTTTTTTTTATCCATTCAGTTGTATTTGAGGAACCAATAAGCATATTTGCATAGGATGTATATATTTGCATTGGTTTATACACTATCTTTTTTTTAAGATTTACTTATTTATGCATACAAGAGCTGGGGTACAGGCCAGAGTTCAGGGAGGTGAGAGGATTCACCAAAGACAGAGCAGTGAGCAGAACAGGCAGATCAATAAAGCACAATGCGGAGGGGAGCAGCAGGCGACAGAGGAGAGGTCTGCTGCGCCATGTGGGGCCCCTCCCTGGCCGGTAGCAGGGATTGAACTCGTGCTGCAGTGGCTGAGGTTTCCTTCATAGTGCGTTGCTTAGCCCACTGCGCCACCAGGGAGGCCCGGTTTATACACTATCTTTAGGAAAATTATCAGTTAAATGAAATGAGGGCTATTTTCCCTTGTGCTTTCCTTGGCATCTGCTTCTCAGTCTTCATGGCTTCCCTTTCCTTGCAGGAAAAAAATGCATTGTTTTCTGCTTGGCACATCATATTCCAACCCCATTGTACCTGACCTGACATTGCTCTCTTCCCTGTTCCCTACAGTTACACAGAACTACTCACTGTGTATTTTTTTTCTTTTCTTTTTATATTTGTTTATGCATACAAGAGCTGGGGCACAGGCCAGAAGTGAGAGGATTCACCAGAGACAGAGCAGGGAGCAAAAAAGACAGACCAACTGAAGTACACTGCAGAGGGGAGCAGCAGGTAAGGCAGGAGAAGCCTGCTGCGCCATGTGGGTCCCTTCCCTGGCCGGGATCAAACTTGCACTGCTGTGCCGCAGATGCTTCACAGTGCAGTACTCAATCCGCTGCACCACCAGAGAGGCCCACTACTCAGTGTTTTCTAATATGCCATGAAAAGTCACAATTAGTTTACTATCCATTAGTTGCATTCTCCCTTCCTTTCCTAAAAGAAGTATGAATTTTTTCCTGTGGCATTTGCATGCTATATGCTTCAGTAGTGTTCTCAAAGCACCAACCTGAGGGTTTGATTATCTACAGCTAACCTAGTAGACCCATCCCATTGGTCAGTGATTGACTTAGTCATGGCTCTGTGCCACAGAGGGGATTTCTGGAAAAGTTTTCTGAGTTTAAAACAGGACACACGGACAAAGACAATGACTTGCTTCCTATCTGTGTCTAAACAAGATTGGGAGGGAAGTGACATCCTGAGGCGTTTCAGCATTAAATAGCAATGAGAGCAGGTAGCACATGTCATATGGCAGAGCAGAGAGATGGACGGCACCTGGGAGCCTGAAGAGGTCATTGTGTTCCTGGCTGAAGGGATCATCATAACACAATGGGACACTGACTCATTTAACCCTCCAAACCTTTACATGAAGCAGGTGTTTTTATTACTTCCATTTTACAATTGGGAAAACTGAAACAGAGAGGGGTTAATGTACCAGGGTCACTCTCCATATTTGTCTTTCCATGTTTTTTTTATCATAGAAAATTTTAAGTAAATACTAAAGTAGAGAATAGTGAAATGAAGCTATATATACTCATGACAGGTCTTGCCTCATTTATGCCTCTGCCCACTTTTCTTCTGCCCCACATTATTTTGAAGCAAAGCCTAGACCTCATATTATTTCATTCTGGTTACTTACTATTTAATCCTGGTTACTTCATGCATGACAAAAACTAAAAGCTGCTTTTATTTGAGCCTTCTGTTATTACTAAAACTAGACTCTAAATATGAATAACATTCTCATAAAAATTTGAAAATGTGTATAAGCTGAAAACAAAATATAAAAGTCACCTATAATATGATCACCTAGCATTAACAACTCATCATAACTTAGTGTGCTTCCCTTCAGTGTCTTGGATCTTGTATAAGTTTGTTTTGAATATGAGATTGTATTTTCCACTTCCTAAGACACTAGAATTTTCCATCCTCCCCCAGACCCCCTAATCTTTGGGTATGTGGCTCCTCTATCTCTTTTCCTTCTAGGACCTTGAACCTAACTTTGGAGATCTGCCTCCAGTATTATCGCTCTGCCTCATTTCTGTTCCCTTTGCATTTTCTACAATATTCCGATGGTGATATTTTAATAGCATGTGGCAATTATCTATCCACCTTCCTGACTAGACCAGAGCACAGAGGGGAGAGGTACTATTTTGAGTTGAATCTCTGTTGCTTATATTGTTATGGACACATAACAATATTCATGGCATCTACTAAAGAAAGCACACCTTACTTTAAGGCTGTGACATGGTCTTACTTACTCCAGGGATGAGAGGAAAATTTCTGCTCTGGGTTCTTGGAAGGAGGCCCTGTCATGATGCAGGCAGCTAACTCCGTGTTCCACTTTGTGCCTACACTTGTGAGTGCTGGTCACTAGACAGTTCAGGGAAAATCTTTACATTTTTCAAGGCTTTCACTCTCCTACAGATTTTGTTTTATTTTCCTTTTACTAAACCCTCTCATTTCTGAAACAATCACCCAATATCACGACAATTATTGACATTATTTTATGAGTTTTTGTTACTTTCTTCTTCCATGAAAAGGAGTTTGTGGGCCTCCCTGGTAGCATAGGGGTTGAGGGCCACACCGTGGGGCTTCCACAGCCACTGCAATGTGAGTTTGATTCCCGCCCAGGGAGCTGACCCACATGGCATAGCAGACCTCTCCTGCCTCACCCACTGCTCCTCTCAGCAGTGTACTTAGTAGATCTGCCTACTCTGTTCCCCACTCTGTCTCTGGTGAATCCTCTCACCACCTGTGCCTCTGGCCTATACCCTAACTCTTGTATGCATAAATAAATAAAATCTTTTAAAAAGAAAAGAGTTTGTGCTTTCTTGCTTTGGAGGTGGTAAAATTATGGTTGGCATCCCTTCTACATTTGTTTAGAATAAACTAAAGTCTTGATGAAGGGTGAGTTAAGTGTCCTTTGTGAAGAGAAAAGACTTCTGAGGGAAACTTGTGCAGGAAGGGATTTACCTCGGAATAGCAAGGAGATTCTCACAGTCTCTGGATTTGTGGGTTTAGAGAGACTAGAAGGAAGCAAAGCTTTGGGTTATAAACATCAAACTTGAAGTTCTTTTTTTTTTTTTTTAAGTTTAGGGGAGAAACAGTCAAAGAATCTAATAAGTTAATAGTCTAATACAATACCATGAAGGTGAAAAAAATCACGTTTTTAAAATGTTTCCCCTTCAAGATCTTTTGTTTTATCCTTTTGTGCAGTATTGCCTCTGCAGCTTGGTGGAAAATGTATGAGATTTGATTAGTTTAAGGAACTGACCAGTGAGATCCAAACAAACCCCTCTAACTCCATAGAACATCGAAGGTTCTCAGGATGTAGGGATTTGAAGATGTTCATTTCAAATCAATTTCTAAAAATAGTTATTTGGCTTTACCATGACTGTTTTTTTCCCCCATAGAGTCAGAAAAGCCTGAATTCAGCACAATTCTTATACTAAGTATTTCATAATCATACTTACACAACTTCTTGTTATAACATGACTAATAAGGGCCAGGTTGATTGTGGTCAAGTTATATTTGCCATTTTGTGGGCTGCATCTTTGTAAATCAGCCAGATCTATTGCCTTAATTGGGGTCATTTGGGGGTTCAGGTTTGATGCAACGAGGTTACTCTTTCACTCCTGCAGGTCTTTATTAGTCATTTTTGTGTGCCAATGTGAAACAAGTTTGAAGAAGTCAGATCATGTATTTGCTTTGGGAAAAAACAGCAGGCTTCTGAAGTATGTGATGCTGGATGCCTCAGGTGTTGACATCGACTTTGCATAAACTTTCTCTAGTTCTCTCAAAAGTGGATTCAGAGTTAGTTAACATGGAGGAAGAGAACAGCTTTGGGATATGGAATTCTATGCTCAGAGCACAGCTCTGCCACTTACTATTTTCAGTAAGTTCCTTGACCTTTTTGAGTCTGAGCTTTCCCATCCACAAAATGAGACAGGATCTTCCATCACGGAATAATGCCAGTATTAAAGAGGTTGCATCTGCAAAGATTTAAGGCACCCCAAATGGTGGTAGAATGACTTTGATATCAGAGATAAATATGAGAAAACCTAACTTGATTTTTAAAGTAAAGGTAAGAGGAAATGACTTCAGGAAAATACATAGTTTTGAAAATTGATGTTAGGTTGGACATCAGGAAGGAAGGGATGCAACAAAAGCTGTCACTATATATCCCAGTACTGCTGAGATTTACAGAGGCCTCTTCCCTTGAGGTTCATTCCATCCTGCTGGGGCAAAGAGCACTAGATACACTAACCCTGAAATAATAAACTGACAAGACAGGTCAGCCAGCAACATGATCACCGTCAGACAGCTGATACTCTTAAGTATTTGTTAAGTGAAGGAACAGAAACGACTTCTAATTAAACAACAGACCGCGTGGATTCAAAACTTTCAGAATGGAAGAGAGAAAAAGTAGGTGGATCCTTTTTCAGAAAAGCAAGTTCACGAATGAAAATTATAAGTGACAATCATTTAATTTATCAGAAAATTGTCCCAAGGGTATAGAGCAAACGGAGAAAACTTTGCTCAAGAAATTCTGCCAAATCTTGTTAAGAACAGGAGTCTTTTCTTCCAAAGTCAAGCCTGCCTTCTTCTAGGTCCCCCTATTATCCTTAGGCTGCTGCTGCTAAAATACTTAGCATGTTATGTTGTCATTTCTTTTACAATTTGAGTCCTTCTTGAGGATGGAGACTTTGTATCATGACTTGCTAGGTCCTCGATGAGTCAGCATCATGGATGGCATGTAGTAAAGGTAAAAGGAATGCTAGGCTAACTGAATAAATGGAGAAAAAAATGTATTCCTTATATTACTAACATTTAACAACAAAGTGTGGGTGTTGACACACTTCCAGCTTCCCCGGGCTTCCAGTGCACCTGCGAGAACATGAATATAGACCCCATTTTCTCACTTTGAGCAGAACTTCTATTGAGATGTCGGGTCACCCAGTCCTAACTCATTCTTTTCAAAACAGCAGTGCCTGTGGCCCCAGCGCTGTCACATCACACCAGTTTCTAGGAAGAAACCCAGAGGGATGCTGTCAATGCTGCCGAGAGCATCCCAGGTGCTTCCCCCAAAGCCTGGGCACACCATGGATGCCAGTTTTCAGTTTCCTGTCCCCATGCCAATGTTGGAAATCTCCTGGGAATTCTTTCAATATTCACTCTCACTGTCTTCTTTTCAATGCACCGGGATCTAGGAATACTAGAATATTCGCTTCAACCCTTGTTTTCTAAAGACCTATTTATATTAGTCTTTGCTATGTATTTATTTAGGAATAAAATCAACATTTGGAATCATCACAGCATATGGTTAGTGTTTGCTGTAAGGGGTGGGGTATCCATTTCTCCATCATGTGGCGAAAGTGCAGCAGCTGTAATATCTCATTACAGGGCTTCACTTTATTTAATAAAAAAAATAGTATTGCTCTACTTAACAAAATTATCCTCATCCCCCCACCCACCTCCCAAACTTGATCTGTGGTTTCAATGCCTCTTGCCATAATAGCTTTAGATGGTTTGCATGTGATATTAGTTAGCTCCAGAATCTGCTTTCAATTCAGTTGCTTCAGATTGTATTTTCACTGTAAGCCATTAGTCACCAAATGTTGACAAGCATTTGTAAGGATGCCATCTCCCCCTTTGTTTATATGCAAGTGCAGCAACCAAAATGATTTATTTATGCTTTAATTAAAATTTGTGGATAGACCAGTGATTTTTAGCAGTGACTTTTCTAATTTGTGGCCTCCAGAAAGAAAAAAATCAATAACCTGATACCATTTATATTTTTATAGTTACCCCAGGCATTTATAACACAGACCTGCCACTCACCTGCAGTCTTACTCAGAGGAGAGTGATCCTCGCCACATAAATCTTCCCCAGAGGCCAAGAGGGTCTATATTTCAGAGTCACTTCCCTTCTGTGTCAGCTCTAAGTGAGATGTTACATGCTTTCTATTCTCATGGTTTTCATGGCTGGGCACAAGGCTAAAATTAATATTGAAAGTAAATTGATGGACTGCAGGTTTTAAAATACCTGACCCAAACTGTAACGACTACTTAGAATTTTAATAATTTAAGCCATTGATTTTAATTCCTGCATATTGTTCTGCACATTGAAAATATACCTCATAGGGTCTTTGGAAAGAACATACCCCAAATGCTGAGCTTTTATGGGAACTTAATATATTCGACATTGCAGGTGCATAAATCTCCATGAAATTGCACTAAGTTAACATATTTACTGGTGCACACAATTTAGTAACTACTTTGTAAAAGTCTAAATAAAGATAGATAAGACAGGTAGATATGGAGAAATAATGAGTAAACATTCCAGTGCAGATTAACAAGATGAGTTTATTGCCTTTGCAAGGCTATCAGCTTAACCCGAAAAGAAATAATTAATTTTCAAGGTGTTTGAGGTGGTTTTAATTGCTATTTTTTCAAAATCTTCAAGAAATGAACTGTTTTTGCATTTTCTGCCAAACTCAAATTATCCTCTCCCCAATAGTCAGGATTGGGGTGTGTGTGGGAAGTGATGACAGTTGGGTGGGAAGAAAAATGCTCACTTTTGCTTACCATTTTGGCCTCCTGAGATAAAGGCAAAAGAAAGGAGAAGCTTGTTTTCTTTCAGAAAGCCTTCTTTTAAAGGATCCTATGTGGGTTTTTGCAGCTCCCTTTCTGTTAGAATACATATCTTCCAAACTCCCTGCCAACACTCATACTCACATTTTATGCCTCCCCATCCTCTTCTCTCATTCCTCTCCCTTCCCTTTAGTTTTTGCACTTCAGTTATGGTACCATTCAAGTCAAGTTTTCATTGCAGCATGTTGGAAACATCTGGTCATTACACTGAGAAGTCCCCACCCCTGCTTACCTTTAGAGTTCAGAGTTTGTGGCATTCCTTAGAGGTGTGCACGTGTGCATGCACATGTGTGTGTATGTGTGTGTACGTGTGATTTTAAGGAACAGAACTGTGTCTTTGGATGAAATCTTGCACAGACTTTTATGTCATAAATCAGGTAAGTGTGAAACTGCTGCTCTGATTGAATGGTGGTTTTAAAATAGATGACGAAGGGGGCCTCCCTGGTGGCGCAGCGGGTTAAGCAACGCACTATGAAGAAAAGGCAGCCACTGCAGCATGAGTTCGATCCCTGCCGTGGCCAGGGAGGGGACCCACATGGCATAGTAGACCTCTCCTGCTTTGCCCGCTGCTCCCCTCAGCAGTGTGTTTCAGTCCATCTGCCTGTTCTGCTCCCCACTCTGTTTCTGGTAAATCCTCTCACCTCCTGTGACTCTGGCCTGTACCCCAGCTCTTGTATGCATAAATAAATACATCTTTTAAAATAATAAATAAATAAATAAAATAGATGACGAAGGAGAAAGGACTGGTCCTGCCTTTCGCCTCCCTCCTGACATGGTCCATGGATTCTGTAGAAAGAATTCCTGGGACTATTTAGAGCATAGCTGGGAAATCACTGAACTAATCCTACTTTGTGTTAGTCAAAATATCAGTATCTGTTAATATAAGTGTGTAAGAAATGAAAAGGACAGACAATCAAATTTTAATATGGCCTCTCCTTCATAAGCAGTGTTCCTCTGTTCTGTGGGTCACTTCTCTTGCCTTCTATTCCATATGCACTGAATATCTTTCAATTCCTGGAGCACAAATAGTTCCCTGCTGCTTCTACACCTGTGAACATATTCTTTACTTTGCTTCAAAATTACTCTTACCTATGTCGCTGTCACTACTAACCCTTTGACTTAGAACTTTCACCTTGTTTGAAGCCTTCCCTGATTCTCAGACATTAGGTTGGGTCTCCCTCGGATATACTCTCCTTAAACATCAAGTTCCTTCACAGTTTCTGAATTTAGAGTCTTATTTAATATCTCTCTTGTCCATGAACATAGATAACAAAATTCCCAAAGGAAATACAGCAAAACAAAGTCAGGTTTATTTCAACTTTGATAAAAGCCTATGCCTGTCTATGATAACAAATGAACAAAAGAGTACTTTAAAAATTAGAAGTAATATCCTTATGCATGTGAAAATTTTCTTTAAAAAGCCCTAAGAAACATATGCTTTCTGGTGAAATACTAAAAACGTCTTTCTGAGCACAGATAGTGAAAGAGAGGATAAACAGGTGGGACTACATCAAACTTAAAAGCTTCTGTTCAGCAAAGGACACATTAGCCAAAACAAAGCGACAAC